>LBNU01002903.1:32893-86452 GCA_014162995.1 Artemisia annua
TCGGGCCTACCGTTAAGGAACTCTCGACCGTATCCCAATTCAATTATCGACATACAAAAATGTCAGGCATTCTCCTATAAAAAAAAAATGAATTAACGATAACTTAAAAATAATAATAACAACGACAAGTTTAAAATAAATAAATACCATAATAAACTAAAACTTAAAAAATAATAATAACAAGAGTATATAAAAAATAACGGGAACTTTAAAAAAATTGGAGACCTGGACGTTCTTCGTTCATGTTTAAATAGTCAATCAAAGTCTATCCGCGGAGGTTCACCCGCTTGCGAGTTGACACGACAAGTTGGCCGATGTGCATTTTTGTGCGACGCCGTGAAACTTGTTTTTCCGTCGCGATCTGACGCCCTCTTGAAACATGTCGAATCTCGCTTCAACTTACCACCAAGAATTCTTAAAAGACAAGGCTTTTATCATACGAAACCATATCACGAAATGTACCGGTCGGGAAACTTTGGTCGTTCGCACAAGAATATCAGGTTCACGTTCTAAAGTGCTTGTAAAGCGTTCTTTCACGGAAACGGGTTACCAGAGGACATCATCGAGTGTTCGGCTACGGCGTTGTGCGGGTCAATGGGTAAATCGGTTCACGCTAAAAGTTGGCATTAGCGGTACTACCGGATAGACAGTAGGTTCGCGAACGAATCCGTGTCCGAAATCAAGAGTATTGGAGGCTCGGACGAAGAAGAGGATGAAACCTTTTTTTTTTGGTAGAATTATTTTGTGTATATATAATTTGTGTTTATTCATGGGTAGAATTAAGTTTCAGTATATATTAGGGAGAGTTTTTTTTTTTTTTTTTTTTTTTCTAGTGCCCAACGTTCCAATTCGTACTCCCCAACGTCTCAATTTTTGCAACGGTCGGCCCATACCTCCCGAAGGGAAAATACCCGCTGAAGCATACCGCTGGACCAAACCGCTGGGGTGGCGGCGGTGTTCCCGGCGGTTTGGCCACACCGCTAGCCCACAAACTCTCCGTTGCCAGTACCCTAAGTAGTATATATAAACAGATTAATTAAATATTTTATTAAACAAATTATGATAATGCAGCCACTGAATTGAAGGAGCCAAACAAGAAATTAAAAGGTGGCCTGGGTCTGAATGCCAGTGCTTACACATGCAGCCCCCAATGCTAATTGTAACATGTGTTTTATATTTAAATAATCCTTAATTCATTCTTTTGAAGCCTAACCTTGTAGTAAAGTGACCTAACAACGTACGAACCCTAATAACCCTTAATATTGTATTAGCTCATTAATCCCTTTACGAATATCTTTTGACATTTCAATCGATTGTTCATACAAGGTTAGTACATGTGACTGTTCCGGCCAATGTATAAGTAAAAAAAGTTTTTACATGTTTTCGACTATTTTTGTGGTAACCCCAGAATGTGTATCTAGTATTCTAGTATCATGTAAGGATTTTAGAATGTCTAACTACTATGTCATATCAATGGTACGGTGGTTCCAATATCTAAAATATAAATAAATAAGTAAATCAAAAGGTTACACTTTAAACCAATGTACGTAACTCCGAGCTATTTATAAGTATGTGAGCAGATTTTCGAGTAAATTACGTGCAAGTATTTAATCTTCAACCTAAGTATAGTAGCATGAAAGTGTAATCGAACTAACTTTATCTTCTTAATGCTAATCTTCAATGCATGGGCGGACCGAGGGGTCTTCTCGGGGGTGCACCGAAACCCTATGGATTTTTCTTGAGTAATGTAAAATTATGTCAAATACTGATTTTTATAAAATAAACCTGGTGTTTAATTTTTAAGTTAGGATTTTTATGTACTTATCATGCAATTGAACATGATAACTTTTGGTTTTGGATCCGCCGCTGTTTCAATGTGTATATTGTATATATAGCTATGGAGTCAAGTACTCGAGTTGATGTTGAGCCAAGCATACTAACTAACGTCATTATAAACTTTTTTACATTGCATATATGTTGATCAGTAAGAGTGCCAACTTATTCATCAAGCTTCAGCTCATAATTAAGAGAAAAGGTTGATCAAGCTCGCGTCAAGTTTCAAGTTCATGACCGAGTTAAAGCTCGAGCTTTGTAGCATTTCATTTAAATCAGTTCAATACTTCAATTACACCTCTTGCTGGAAAGTTAGGAACACACGTCGCTAATTAATTTTTTTAACACAGAGTCATTCTAGAAAGAATATAATCGAGTGAACTCTTTATTGCGACTTTCATTGCTCGATTGTGTCTCTTAGTCATCAACATTGACTAATTTTGAATTCAATATACCACCAAAGTCCAAAAACATTAGATTCCTCTATTAAAATATTACTGTAATTCGTATTTTTAAAACCTCATTAGACATTATTTTCTCCGACCATTAGACAATTCAAGTCACAAAAGTAAATAGAAAAGGGTATAGGAAAAAGAGTTGCATGCGTAATTTGCTATCAAAGTTTGAAGCATAAGTGCTTGAAGGCATTGGGTTCTTATATACCAGGGAAAGAATAGAATGCCAAACAGTAATTTGTGATAAAGCTAGCTATTTTTTAAAAACGGCTAGTTAGTAAATAATAATTCGAGTCATGCAGTGACATCCAAGTAGACAGTATGTCTTCCTCGAACCTTCGTCTTAGGGGAATATACTCAACTCATTTTTCCCGCTTCGCCTAGGAGGAAAATCTCATTAGCAAGACTCGAACCAAGGGAAACAACCCTCAAAATTAACCCCGGTGGGCGGTGGCACTTGATGTAGACCAAGTGGTTAGAAAGCTAGCTATTAGTTGTAGCAAGAATGATAAGATCCAACGATTCAATGTTTTGCGGCTACATGTCCCATATCTATATTTTGAACCTAAATTAGTACTATGAACTTTTTCAAACTAGTTCAAATAAATAATCCTAGAAAAGTGATCAAGCATTTTAATGCTTGTTCGAAAAAAAAGTCTTTCAAAGCACTCAAATTGCTCTGTCAAATGACATCGTGACGTATTTGTTTGTGGAGCCGTGGCTTCTTGGTGCTTTTTAATGGATTGTTTTGTTTTGTTGTAGGTTGATTTAGGATCAAAATGGTATAGGTGTGTTGGTGTTGGGGTTGTAATCGGGTGTCTTCTTGGTTGTTTTGTTAGTGTTTATATCTTATAGCTTCTTGCTAGTTTTTTTATAAAATTTCTTGTTCAGAAAAAAAATATTCGTATCCTAGGTAGGATTTTATATTTGTTACACATTATATTATGCTTAATATAGGAAACAATCTTTAAAATTTAGGCTCGTTAACGTAGGTCGATCTAGCTAGTATATGCTAAACCTCGTTAATCCTCGTGTTCTTGTGTGATTACGTATTTTCCACATTCATTTTCTTGATGGGATATTGCGTCCTTCAGCTACTGTTACATTTGATTTCGCGGCACATGCCCATAAACAACATGTTGTACGTAAACAAAGGCTAAAATCTGATCATAATGGGTTCTGATATGATCAATGACACACGGTCAACAACTCATGGCCATAATAATGTAAATTTATGATGTGTTTACATTTTGTTATGCAGTAAAAACGAAGGCCACATGTGAAATGTAATGGTCAAGATTTTCTCCCACGCGAACACCTTATATGGGCCACATGACATGCACAATCCAATATATTAATGTGGATAAACAATATTTATATTTTTATTTAAAAATTGCACTACCTATAATTTGAGCATTAGGTATCATGTGGTGTCGTGAAAAAAATACTGTCATTTTAGCACGTTTTTCTATAACACGAGAATCTCACTACACAAAACACCTCTCTTTCCCACAAAAGTTATGCTATAAGTAAAAGTGGTGTCATGAGACGGTACGAGACACGAAGGTACGATGTCTTTGTGGTGCCATGAGCGTCGCATTTTGGGACGGCACTTCCCTCACAATGCAGGGTATCGGCTGCTCTTATAACCAATCAAATACCATTCTATCCACTAAAATTTTCACTTTTGATTGTTCAATAAAGTCCCAAAAAATATACGTTCGCATTTTTTAATTTGAGATAGAGGACTAATACTTTTTTAAACGGAAAGAGTAGTTGTTTTTTCCCAATGTTTTTATCTTTGAAATGAAAATTTTATGTTTGAGTTTTTATATCTTGGGATACTATTTGTTCTAAAACTTTCAAACCAATTATACACAGTTCTATTCTTATGGACTTGGATAATTTTGACTAAAACAGGTTTTTTGAAATATTATCTACGATTGAATCGATTTGTGTCGCATTTTATCTGCAACTCTTGAGCGACCGCTCAGTAATTATCAGTATTGTCATCGAAGCGACAAGTGAGCCGGTCAATGTTATCGGTTGTTATCAGTGTTAGAGCGTCAGGTGTTTTAACATGTTAACACCACATTTTCAGTGCCACATCAGCTTCATATCACATCTTCACTTTTAACACAACACCCAAAAACACCCCTCCCTTATAACATTCATCAACATGTTAACACCACCTTTTTTTAGACCCATTATTTTATTTTATTTTTTAGTTTTTAAACAAACTAAATTTGCATACGTTAAATAAAAATACAAATAAAAAATTAAAGAAAGAACTAAAAAAAAAAAAAAAGTAAAAAAAGTAAAAAGTTATCACCAAAGAGTGTAATTATTTCTTTAAATTCTGATTTTGCATGTCTAACTCTAGCTTGCAAATAACATTGACAAACCTTTAACAGCCCAGCCCACTTCAAAAGTAACACCCGAAAAAAAAAAAAAAAAAAAAAAAAAAAAAAAAAAAAGCTCTCTACATACACACGTATACCATTTACATCGAAAAAAAAAAATAAATAAAAGAAAAAAAAACGCACGTTTATGGATTAACTCAACCAACACGGCGTTGGCGTAACGCATTTATCTCTGAGTGTTGATAACACCTAAACGCGCATGTGCTGACGTAGCGCCAACCACGTATCATGCATTATCGACCTAGCTATGTATACGAGTATCTTCTCAATAAGAATCTAACATGAAACAATTTCAATTGTATATTTTTTTAGCCTTTTAAATCACTTCTAACCAACAACTCGTAACGACCATGTCAAGCTTGCTCAACCCATAATAGACCATTGCCACTAGAAGTTGCACATTTTTAACCAAAACTCATTTAGCCATGTCATCCACAATCCATTCATATTAAGTCACTTTTCTTTTTTTTCTTTTTTTCAAAAAAAAAAAAAAAAAAAAAAAAAAAAAAAAAAAAAAAAAAAAAACCTCTTAAATTATTTCTATTTTTTTTTAGTCTTGCTTTTCTTTTATATTTTCTAGCTAAAACTTTTAACACATTTTCTGATACTCTAAAATCATAATGCAATTGTGCTTAAGACATAGGACATAAAGTTCCACAAAACATGGTTCCATGTTACTAGCTTTAAATATTGGGGTGAGTTAGTCACACCCTCCCTATGATTGATGCTTCTGCCGGTTGTACGGTATGCTTCACGGGTTGTACTGTTTGACCAAAATATGTGAACCCTCCATGATAGGGAGGGTGTGGTTATTGCATCCCTAAATATTTTACATCAAATGTCAGTCCTAAAAGGTAAACCTACAACTATAAAATGCACTCATTTCACAAAAGTAAGTAATTTTAAGTTTTAACCCATCAAATTTACTTTTACTATTATAAATTGAATACAACAAAACTTTGACTTTTCAATTTGACCAAATTTAACCAGTTTGGTTCATTTCAGTATTTATTCTCTTCCTTTCACAGTAAATAATCTCAAACAAAGAAAACAAACACAAGACTTTATAATAAAATAAATAAATTAATATATCAATATTGAATAACATATTCATCATATTACATAACATCTTGAACCACATTCAAGAACATAAACATAAACATAAACCAACATACAAAACAAATAAATTAAATCCAATTTTCGCGCTTTTCTCGGACAACAAACATCTTTAAACTTGAAAGGGAGGAGTCCAGTTCTTCGAATACTCCTCATTCGACACTTTAGAACTCCCATTCGTCCCTTCGACGAAAGCATAGTACCTCAAAAAGAAAGCCAATGTCAAAACCAACCACTCGAGACAAAACATCACAGCACACAAACCACCCGCCATTTTCAAAATAGTCTCAGCATTTTCCTCTCTAACGTACGAGTTTAACGCGCTTAGGAAATTGTCAGTAGTAGTGAAAATCAGCACGGAAACCGACCCTTGGAAAATTGCTGTTAGCACAGTTGCTACCATATGTATCGCGTACCTGTAAACAATATTAACATTGGTTAATAAACAAAATGTTATTTATACTAAGGGGGTGTTTGTTTCGCCTTATATAGCCAGCTTATGACTTATCTGGTTTTGGGCTTATGTTTCATAAGCTCACTTTTTGTGGCTTTTTTAAAAACTTTTTATAAGCTTATCATGACATGATAAGCTTATATAATAAGCCACAAAAAATGAGCTTATGAAACATAGGCCAAAAACCAGATAAGCCATAAGCCAGCTATATAAGCCGAAACAAACACCCCCTATTCCCCTAATGACTAAATTAAACCAGTATATACCATTTATTGGACCCTGCAGATACTGCATTGCATCCAGATATAGCACCAGCTATAGTGATCAAATGTAAGAGTACTAAAAGCGCGCCTGCCCCGGACGGGATGAGGCGGAGGGAGAGGGTGAGGAAAATGCAGCTAGAGGCCGCGCCGAGGAGAATGTAGTTGCAAATAAGGAAGAATTTGTGGGTTTTGTGGTGGGATTTAACGTCGCTAGATAGACCCATTTTTCGGATTGTTTTTCGCTTTCGCCTATCGGGTTTTACTGGTTTTGATGGATTATGAAATGAGTTATGAGTATGGGATTTGAATTTGTTTTGTGAGTGAAATGGGGTTTGGGTGTCTGTGTTTAAATATAGGGGTTTGAGATTTTAAGACCGTTTGAGTGTAACGGATAGTTTGAGAAAAATGTTTTTTTGTAACGGCTAGTGGGGTTGAAATAATGTGATTTGGATTTTTAATTTGAAAAAAAGAGAATGTATCTGCTGTAAAGTTGATTTTGACTTTTGGGGTTCTTTTTTAATTCAGGAATTAACTCCAGGAATTATTTTGTGAAAAATTAATACGAATGGGACCTTTTTTACTGACCTTTTTTACTTATTGTACTATCAATTTGTTGGAGATCATCTTGAAAGCAGTATTTTTACAAGGAGATATATGATGTCTACGTGGGTGATTGTTTTGGCTTATATAATTGGCTTACAGCTTATTTTATTTTGAGCTTATGTTTCATAAGCTTTATTTATTTATTTTTTTTTTTTTGATTTATTTTGAATTTTTTCAGCTTACAAAAGTTTCTTATTTTATAATAAGCTTAGAGAGGTGGGTGTGGACTTGCTCATCCCTCGCCATGCCAACATGGCATCTCCTCNTTTTTTTTTTTTTTTTCGGTTTTTTTCTGAATTTTTTCGGTTTACATAAGTTTCTTATTTTATAATAAGCTCATATAGGTGAAAAGTTTTAAAAAAAGTCATAAAAAATAGCTTCCGAAACATAGCTCCAAACCAAATAAGCCACAAACCAGTTATATAAGCCGAAACAAACACCCACCACATTTTGACTTCTAAACATCTCGCTCTGACAAGATTAAATCTTTTTTTTTTTTGTTGTTGTAGTTGTTGTTGTTACATATTGAACCAACTTATTATGTTAGTCGCGATACATAGTACTAGTAACTTGGAAAATATATGTATTAAGGTTGCTTCATTCATGGTATAATTGTGTTTTGTTCTTTACTATTTTTAACAACCTCAGTTGTGTCTTTTTTTTACATTATAAACGTTAGAAAGTTAACTATCAAGAATAAAAACAAAAAAAAGAGTGTTGACACAAATGTACAGCTAATAGCAACGTGTCGTTCGTACTGTGAACAATTGTTTAAAGTGTGACTCATGCAAGTGCTTTTCCGAGAGATCACTACCTACCGATTTGAAATTTATATTACCATGCATACATTTTCCACATGAAACATCTTTGTTTAATTTAGGCTTCAAAGTAGATTTGTTTTAATCCGGCCCAAAATGTGTTTGTGTATGTGGATTTTTAATTTAGACTTTTATTTTAATTATATAATGACATGAAGAAAAGTTATACACATATGCAAAATATATACATAAAACATATTTTTCAAAAACATAGACACAACAGCTAAATAATTGCATGATAAAAAAATCATTACACTCAATGGCGGAGCTAGAAATTTTTTTGTGGGAGGGCCGGAACAAAATTTTTGCTGAAATAACATTAGATGGGAGGGCCGAGATGGAAAAAATCTTTTTTTAACACATGAAATCGCAAATAAATACACTAACGGGTTTAGGCCTAGGGGGACCGAGACCTTTTCCGGTCTTCATTAAGCTCCGCCCATGATTACACTAAAAGAAAAACAAAAACGAAAACATTCTTAAAAAATTAGATAACAAATTGATTCGGCCGCACTTGTTATATTTCTATTCTTCAAAAATGAAGAAAAATGAAACTGTGTTTTTTGAAATAGTTCAGTACTAAAAATCAAGTACTAGCCCAGCCTTATCGAATGTAGGCCCATTACATGTCCACAGTCCACACAGATTACATATTCGTAAAAATAACTTTTAATAATATTGTCATTAGCATACAAATTTCAATAATCGAGTCGAGCCAAGCCAAGCGGAGTTGAAAAGTTCTGCTTACCCAGACGAGTTTGAGCTCGAGCTCTATCTTGAAACTTAAATTTCTACTAAAGTTTGAGCTCTAGCTCTAGCTCAGGGCCAGCAAATAAATTTGGAGGCCCTGGGCGAAAATTAAAAAGAGGTCCTATCAAAACTAAAAGAATACTTAAAGGTATGCATAAAAGGTATTCATTTATAACAATTTCTTATAATGAAACCCCTTAATGAAGTTTTATTTATCGTGGCAAGATGAGTTGTATTTACCTAATTGGATTTACAAAGAAGAGGCAGTCGGATATATAGCATAAGTACACATAGTGAGGCCCCTTAGATTGTGGGGCCCTGTGCGACCGTACCACTTGCACACCCTCTTCACCGCCACTGCTCTAGCTTTTGCTTCAAACTTATGCTTCAATCAAGCTTGAGCTTTAGCTTGAAGTCCATTTTTCTTATATTTGTGACATATTGTATTTTCTAGTTCCATATTACATATACTTAGACTTATTGTTTGACTAAATATTTTGTCTTCCAATACATATAAATCCAAAGACATTCTCGTAATTAAATACCTAAAAAAATGGTTTCAGGGGGTTACATTGAGAGAACGAAAAGAAAAAAATCCCGTTATTGCGATGTAAACCGATATGATGAGAAAAAACCACTATCACAACTTCCCCACTCATTGACAAATCCCCGAGTAAACAAAGTCAAAATACAAGATCCCAAACAATCAAAAGCTAAATTTTACCACTTAAAGGGGTGTTTATTTAAGCTTATATGTTAGCTTGTGAGCTTATCTGATTTCAGCTTATATCTCATAAGCCTCAATTTTATGGCTTATTTTGAGACTTATGAACTTGTATAAAATTATTGTATCTCTTGTGGCTTATCTTGAAACTTATGAGCTTATATAAAATTGTTATGATATCTTATATAAACACATAAGTCTCAAAATAAATCATAAAATTAAAACTTATATAATAAAGGCTGAAATAAAATAAACTTACAAGCTCACATGTAAATTTAAGGTCGAGTGTAGTGGTTTGGTCTAAACCAAAAAAAAGGAAGTCGATCTTAAATACAACCGACTCGTTAGAGCATGTTTGTTTTTTTGGGTGTTTTATTTTAACTGTTTTTTGTGTAACATATTTGATAATGTTCTTGATCTTTCTATTACACTAAATCGGTTATAAAGTTG
This sequence comes from Artemisia annua, assembly GCA_014162995.1. NCBI lineage: Eukaryota > Viridiplantae > Streptophyta > Magnoliopsida > Asterales > Asteraceae > Artemisia > Artemisia annua. Next base: position 42,783 of record LBNU01002903.1, read on the forward strand.
TGGACACTTGTTAACTAACCGCTATTTCTAGTTTTTTTTTCCCAACATTTTCACCTCAAATTACTTACCTTTTTGCCATCGGGCCAGTCCCGACCCGAAACCGACATAGCCCGAAACCGATTATGTGCAAAACCCAAACCGACTCTCGACCCGAATACATTCGGTTCGGTATCAGGACAGTCCTGACAGGTCGGGTTCGTTCGGTTTTCTTATTTTTTTTTGTTGCGTTTTCTCAGTTTTTGGCCCGTCCTGACCCGAAATCGACCCGTCCTGAAACCGACTACCAGGAAAACGCAAACCGACTCCCGATCCGATTACATTCGGTTCGGTATCGAGAAGGTCGGGTTCGATCGGTTTTTGGTCGGTTTTCGGGTGTCAGTAGGTTTTGCTCGGCACTAATTAACAAAGACTAATCCCAAACAAACAAAAGTTGACTTTTTACCTTTTTACAGCCATCATTAACCGTCCACAAAATAATACTAAAAAAAGCAGGCCACACTAACCGTTGACTTTGAAAATATTCAACTACATCAAAACACATATTACCACCAACCCCAGTCCCACCACTTCACCACCACCATCACCAATGGACTCACACGACTCATCACCATCACGTGACTGGTTCTTCCCATCCCCCTCCCCCTCCTCCTTCACCCCACGTCAACCCCGACGCTTCTCCACCCCTCACGCGCCCTCACGCGCCACCTTGTGATTCTTGGCTTTTTGGAAAGCCAAGCAACCATAGTTTCCAGTTCTAGCTTTAATTTGCTTTTTCTAACTTATTTTATAAGCTGAATCAAGCCAACAAAAAACCTGCAGGCCTGTGAGTCACTTAGGTTACTGAAATTGCTTATTTGTGCTTTTTGGCTTATCCAGTGTGCTTTTCTTGTATCTTTAGCTTATTTCATGTTCATATAAGTTTTTTGTAGCTATTTCAATCAATTGTGATCACTGTGTGGCTTATTTCTAGCTTTTGCATTGCTAGTTTGACCTAAGTCAAACTGTCTTAGATATAAGCTTGCATTGTGCTTATTTTTAAGCTCTGTAAAAAGTGTTTTTGTAAAAGTTGTTCATTTTCAGTGTACAAACAAGTTCCAAACAGAAAAATCCAAAAATAATCACTTTTTAATAAAAGTGATAGTTTCTATTTAATATTTCTAAATTTCATTTTCTCTTTTTAAATTTAGCTTAATAATATCCTGTTTTTATAATTTTTAAAATTATTTTGTCACCTTAAGTATTTGTAGTAATTTTCTTAGAATTTTCTTTTTCTGTTTAGTATTTATTAGATTTAATATTAGTTAATTTAGTAATTAAGTAAAACTGTTAAATTAAATAATTCTGTATAAATTTGTTAAACAGTAGCATCTTTTTATATTTTTCCTAGGTTCTAAATAATATTTAGTATTTTTAGTAATTTTTCTAGAATTTTTACTGTTCATCTTATAATTATTAGATTTAATTTTAATTAAAACAGTTTAATTAGAAAAACCAAAAAGAAATTAGCATAGTTGTTAATATTTAATATAATTTTCATTTTTATAATTTTTCTAGCTTTGTCACATTAATTAGAATCTGTAAAAATTAATTTTATAATTTTCCTTTTTCATTTTCTCATTTTTCTCTTTTAAATAGTTTAATTAGGTTTTAAATATTAATTAAGTTTTTAATTTATAAAAAATCCACAAAAAGACAAAAATATTTCTTTTTAATTTTTATAAATATTTTGAGTCATTTTAGGTTTTTAGAAAATAATCTTGTAATTTTCTAAGTTTAATTTGTAATAAAAATCTTTTTAGGATTAATTTAAATAGATTTTAAGTAAATTAAAATAGTTTATATTAATTAATTAATATTAAATTAGTATAATATTAATATAATATTTTCTTTTTTTTAGATTTTAATTTTCTTTAAATTATAAGTTTCAAAATTTTCATTTTACACCCTTTAAGTTTGAAACTTGTCATTTTTAGCCCCTGTAGTTTAGAAGTTGTCAATTTTAGTCCCTGTACTTTGCTTAATTGCATTTTGTGTTATATATTTGTCATATCTGTAATTGTGCATTCTCATTTTCAAATCCAAGCAATCAGTAGTGTAAAAACCAATCCAAATCTTTATCTGGTTACTCTTCTCAAAATCACTCATCCCCTAAACGTTTTCCAAATACAATTTCAACCTCGTTGGGACTTTAACGACCCGGGGAAACACTATACTCTCCAGGATTTCATTGCATCTGGTCTTAGGCTTTCAGGGTTTATTTGTTACGGTTAGCCATTCACAAGTGGCTAGCTTGTGTGACAATACCTGTTGGTTCTGAGACGAGTCATCATCCCTGAAAGAGAAAAATATAATATATAAATTTTAAGCACATGAAACAATGTTTAAAGGATAAATGCAAATCAATGAACAGTCGTACATTATCACATTTTTCAGATTCATCAAGGTCCTCGACAAAGGCAAAGAGAGGAAAATCTTCGAAATTGGAACTGGGAGGGGACCATTGATGTAGATATGATTCCGGATGAGGAGGTCATTCTGGATGAGGAGATGATTGATGTATATATGCTTCTGGATGATGAGGTATACATCACTACTTTGTAAAAAAAAAAAAAAAAAAAAACATACTCTTTCTGGTGGACTCTTTTACCTTAGTGAGATCTTGAAGCCAAACCACTACACGAACCATGCACAAAATCTGAGCAGAAAAAAGAAAGGGTTTTTTGTTTGATTCGTTTTGATTGAAAGAAAGATCAAGGGTGTTTGGTTTATGTGACTGTTGAGAGAAGGATAAAGATGGGGCGTTATGTTTCTATGTGTGTGATTAGGGTTCCACTCGAATAGTGATTTGTATGTGCGTATGGGATGGGCTTTTTACATAAGAGGTGTTATTTAACTTGGGTCATCTAAAACTTTTTTGGTGTTATAAATTGGGCTGCCAATTTGCTAGCCGAAATGTATTTTGAATTTTGTGCTTGGCCGAATTTTTTAAAGGATCTATGGTTGAATGGGTTGAAATTTTGCTTTTATTTGGACAAAGGTTAGACTCCGAAAATATTTAAGAAAGAACAAAAACTAATTTCTTTCATTCTTTCTCTCTTTCGGTTTAAACGTAATAAGTTGATATGCTTTTGTTGTACAAGTCCTTTTTAATATGTGGTTAGTTTATTTGTTAGAAAAAAAATCGTGTAACCGAACAATAGTTGCTCGCCACAAAATATAGACACAGGGTACCCACCGCCGCATCGCGCGGGTACCCTGCTAGTATTTGTGACATATTTGTATTTTCTAGTTTCATATTACATATACTTAGATTTATTGTTTGACTATTTGTTTGACTAACCATTATATTTTGTCTTCCAATACATATAAATTCTTAATCAACTATCCAAAGACATTCTCGTAATTAAGTACCTAAAAAATGGTTTCGGGGGGGTTACATTGAAAAAAAAAAAAAAAAAAAAACAACTGTTATTGCGATGTAAATTGATGTGGCGAGAAAAAACCACTATCACAACTTCCCCACTCATTGACAAATCCCCAAGTAAACAAAGTCAAAATACAAGATCCCACACAATCAAAAGCTAAATTTTACCGCCTAAAGGGGTGTTTATTTAAGCTTATATGTTAGCTTGTGAGCTTATCTGATTTAGCTTATATCTCATAAGCCTCAATTTTGTGACTTATATGGGCTTATATAAAATTATTATATCTTTTGTGGCTTATCTTGAAGCTTATGAGCTTATATAAAATTGTTATGATATCTTATATAAACGAATAAGTCTCAAAATAAATCATAAAATTAAAACTTATATAATAAAAGTTGAAATCAAATAAACTTACAAGCTCACATGTAAGTTTAAGGGTGAGTGTAGTGGTTTGGTCTAAACCCAAAAAAAGAAAGTCAATCTTAAATACAACCGACTCGTTAGAGCATGTTTGTTTTTTTGGGTGTTTTATTTTAACTGTTTTTTGTGTAACATATTTGATAATGTTCTTGATCTTTCTATTACACTAAATCGGTTATAAAGTTGTGGACACTTGTTAACTAACCGCTATTTCTAGTTTTTTTTCCCAACATTTTCACCTCAAATTACTTACCTTTTTGCCTACAATTAACAATAGGGTGAGCATCGGGCCGGTCCCGACCCGACGATTACCTGCAAAACCTAAACCGACTCCCGACTCGAATACATTCGGTTTGGTATAGGGACAGTCCGACAGGTCGGGTTCATTTGGTTTTCTTATTTTTGGCTGCGTTTTCTCGGTTTTTGGCCTGTCCCGACCCGAAACCGACTATCAGGAAAACGCAAACCGACTCCCGACCCTATTACATTCGGTTCGATATCGAGAAGGTCGGGTTCGGTCGGTTTTCGGGTGTCGGTCGATTTTGCTCGGCACTAATTAACAAATACTAATCCCAAACAAACAAAAGTTGACTTTTTACCTTTTTACAGTTATCATTAACCGTCAACAAAATAATACTAAAAAAAGCAGGCCACACTAACCGTTGACTTTGAAAAAATTCAACTACATCAAAACACATAAAACCACCAACCCCAGTCCCACCACTTCACCACCATCACCAATGGACTCACACGACTCATCACCCTCACCGTCACGTGACTGGTTCTTCCCATCCCCCTCACCCTCCTCCTTCACCCCACGTCAACCCCGACGCTTCTCCACCCCTCACGCGCCTTCACGCGCCACCTCCACCTCTCCCCTTGTTTCATCTCACCGTCACGCGCCTTCACGCGCCAATTCAACAGCTCCCGTATCGGCTTTTCGTCAAGTGCCGTCTCACGCGCCTCCACGCGCGGGTTCATTGGCTTCTACGAGTTACGGCGAGGTGAAGTATGCGGGGTATAGGCGGCGGAGCAGCTTCACGCGCCGGTTGGAGCGGTCGAGGGAGCAGGAAGTGGAGGTGAAGGATGGTGTGAAGGAAGGTGTGGAGAAATGTGAGGGGGAGGGTGCGCGGGTGAGGTTTCGGTGGCGGGTGGCGTTTTTAGTCGCGGTTTGTTAGTTATATTTATGTCGTGTGTTTAGTTGTGTTGAAATGAGTTAGTTAGTTAGTTAGTTATTTAATGATTTGCGTGTTTTGGTAATGTGTAGGTTGTGATCATGACGGTATCGTCGTTGTTGCATAAGAATATTTCATTGCGTAATCAGGCTGACGAGCTTCAGGTAATGCCGAGGTTAATAGTTCTGAGGTCAATGTTTGGATTATTCATGTGAATTATATAAACTTATGTATAGTAGTTCAGTACGTGTTATAGGTAGATTGTGTTATTATGTATTCATAAGACCAGTGCTATTGGCAGGGGCGTGGTTAGTTTGTGTGTCGGTTAGTGGTGATGTGGTGCTGAGGTGGCACAACCGACACACAAACTGACGCGTCACGGTTAGGAGTGGTCTAAGAAACTGCTACTATGTGGCTTTGATCGGCTGTAAGAATTGTGTAGGTGTTGTGCTAATAAGATTATAACAACGGACTCATATGATATATCTGTAGGCATGCTGTTTAGTTAGAAGATAAACAAACAGACATTCAGAACTGAATTGTCGTTCTATATGTTGCAACAAATTTATGGAAAGACTACTTCAAGTATATAGAATTACTGTTTATGTACTAATAGATATGAAATACTACGGATTATGAGGTATGAATGTATAATTATTATTAGGCTTGATTTGATATAAATTCTAGGCTTCCTTGTGCATCGTATGCTGACTCTGAAAGTAGATGTTCTCTAGGAGACTTAACCTGCCGGTTTGTTCAATTTTATAATTTCAGTATCAATATATTTATGACATGGAAAATTAAATCCGTTTCTGGCCATACTATATATAGTTTGTTCCGCTGTCTGTAGGCCCAGATTACAAAGCTCAATGGTAGATTACAAGCCTGCAATATACCAATGGATTTCGATGATCCTAATTCTGAAGAAAGTGTTAATTTTCCGAACAAGAGTTTAAAAAGTATAGCATTAGCTGTATCCATTACACTTCTTTCAATTCCATTTATATTTCTAAAGTATGTGGAGTACATATCAAAGACAAGATCAACAGATAATTCAAAAGAAGAGGCGTCTCTAAATAAGCAGTTAGCTTATAAGGTTGACGTATTTTTATCAGTCCGTCCATATTCAAAGCCTTTGGCGTTGCTGGTTGCAACTCTTTTACTTATTGGTGTTGGTGGGTTGGCGCTCTTTGGTGTTACTGATGACAGCTTGGCAGATTGTCTTTGGTTATCGTGGACGTATGTTGCTGATTCGGGAAACCATGCTAATTCTGAGGGAGTTGGTCCGAGGTTAGTTTCGGTGTCCATAAGCTTTGGTGGGATGCTTATATTTGCAATGATGCTTGGACTCGTTACGGATGCAATATCTGAGAAGTTTGACTCGTTGAGGAAAGGAAAAAGTGAGGTGGTTAAGAAAGACCACACGTTAATTCTTGGTTGGAGTGATAAATTGGTGAGTATTTTGAAACACGTTTTTTTGCATGTTTTTAACGCTACCACAAAGATGCTAAACTGCTAATGTTTGTTATGGACTCAGGGATCACTACTGAATCAACTTGCTATAGCAAACGAGAGTATGGGCGGAGGGATTGTTGTTGTGATGGCTGAACGTGACAAAGAAGAGATGGAATCCGACATTGCTAAAATGGAATTTGACTTCCGACAAACATCTGTCATATGCAGAAGTGGAAGCCCACTAATATTGGCTGACCTAAAAAAGGTACATATACATTAGTGTTCCCATCAACGTGTTCAAAAAATCATCAGTTTTGATGAATTTATATATTGGTTTGACCTTTGTCACTATCTCTATAAGCTGACTTGTTTAATTGTGGGATAAACTTATAGGTATCAGTCTCCAAGGCACGTGCAATAATTGTCCTTGCCGAAGATGGAAATGCCGATCAGGTAATTGATATATGACATGCACATTCTTCTTTTATGAATATATTGGTAAATAACAACCGGAAATGATCATATCCAGAGTGATGCAAGAGCTTTGAGAACAGTGTTGAGCCTAACTGGAGTGAAGGATGGGCTTCGAGGACATATTGTGGTGGAACTCGGAGATCTTGACAATGAGGTCCTTGTTAAGCTTGTAGGCGGGGATCTTGTTGAAACTGTTGTGGCACATGATGTTATTGGTCGTTTGATGATTCAGTGTGCTCGACAGCCTGGCCTTGCACAGGTCACTAATTCATCTTTCTTATGCGTTATAACAGATTTACAATTTTAATAACCATGTTTATGAGAAAAGTGGAAAAAACCGTTCCAGAGTAAAATGAGCTGATTCGGGGTGGGTCACATGGGTAAAACAAATAAAAAAAATAGTTATAAAAGGAACGGATCAAATGTCTCTACAGACTGATAGTCACTGAAACTCTGAAAGTATATTTTTAATGCATAGTCGCATAGAACATCCAACCTGGCCTGACCTGACCGATCTGTACCACAGTTACCTGATTTGACCCATTATCTATACTGACACTGCAGGTGTGGGAAGACATTCTCGGCTTTGAGAATTGCGAGTTTTACATTAAAAGATGGCCACAGTTGGACGGTATGCTGTTTGAGGATGTCTTAATTAGCTTTCCGGATGCTATCCCATGTGGTATAAAGTCAGTCTCATGTGGGGGAAAAATTATTCTCAATCCTGATGAATCCTATGTTCTACAAGAAGGTGATGAAGTGCTTGTCATAGCAGAGGATGATGATACATATTCTCCTGTCGCATTACCAACGGTGATTTTCTTTCCTTCACAGCACCAATATATCTGTATCGATGTATAATGAATATGTTTCGATGCCCCATCTTCCAATTAAAAATGTCAAAAGGAAAAAAGAAAAATGTAGCATAAGCCCATAACTCCGTTTTAGCGTATTAATGGACTAACCTAAACTACTCCATGCATAGCTGCTTAGCGTTTTTTTTTATACCATTTTGACCCGGTTGATATATACCATAACCTGAATCTCCATTCATTTGAGGTGAGTCGTACCATGGAATTCAAGGAGTGGGGCACAACATAATAGAACTCACAATAGTATAATAAATTTGGTCATCAGGTGAAAGAAGCACCATTCATACACATTTCCCGACCAGCAAGAAAGCCCCAGAAGATTCTACTTTGTGGATGGAGGCGGGACATTGATGATATGATTGTGGTGAGTCTGTCAGTCAAAGCCCCTAATTTATTCTTTCTGCACCTTAATGCTGCAGGTGTGGAAAGGAACTCTACCTAAAGCATTATTTGTTCCAAATTCGATGGAAAAGATACTTCTGTGTGGGTGGCGACGGGATATTGAAGATATGATTATGGTAAAGTCGGCAGGAATCTGATGTCAGAATATTTCCGTGACCCTCGGCAATGCTAGTTTTAATTATTTCTTCTTATTCTTTGACAATATTCATGTGTTTGTTTTATCATCTTTTTTATAAGTTTGCTTTGAAATTGTTTCTGGTTTATGTTTATTAGGTACTTGATGCCTTCTTAGCACCTGGTTCGGAGTTATGGATGTTTAATGAAGTTATTGAAGGCGTGAGGGAACAGAAGCTTATTGATGGTGGTTTAGACATTGAGCGGTTGATGAATATAACACTGGTTCATCGTGAAGGGAATGCTGTTATACGTCGCCAGCTAGAAAGCCTTCCCTTGGAATCTTTTGATTCGGTGAGTAAAAGTATATTTGAAATTCAACGTATCTTATATTGGTGTACATAAGATGTTCTTTTCATGATGTTATGTGCTTGAACTTCAATGCTTATCATGGTTCTTACAGATATTAATTCTTGCGGATGAATCAGTAGAAGATTCAGCAATACAGGCTGATTCCAGATCTCTTGCTACATTGCTATTAATACGTGATATCCAGGTATGTGGGTGTTTTTTTATATCATTTTGGAGTATATTTATCATCTTTATCATCTCTTATACTCCGTATTGAATATGTTTACTTTGCAGGCTAAGCGCCTTCCATATAGAGAAGCTAAAGCTTCTCATGGTCGTAATGGTAGCTTTTCACAAGGTTCATGGATAGGAGAAATGCAGCAGGCTTCAGATAAATCGGTTATAATTAGTGAAATACTTGATCCAAGAACTAAAAATCTATTATCCATGTCAAGGATCAGTGATTATGTTTTGTCAAACGAGCTTGTGAGCATGGCATTAGCAATGGTTGCTGAGGATCGCCAAATTAATGATGTCCTTGAGGAGCTTTTCGCCGAAGAGGTAATCATCAGACTATCATTTCTGATTTAAACATGTTTCTTAAAGTGAGTAGAACCTTTAAAGGGATCAAAAGTAGTCATCGTCTTTTATAGGCCATTTTGTGTATGAATCCAAAGGGTTGGGGTTGGGTTTACTCAACGTTTTTATGTCCATGTCGTTTGTGCAAATGTAAATGTGATAAATACGGTTGCAAGTACTAATTATAAGCCAACGGATGTTTAGTCCAGCGGTATCCAGGTTTTACTCCCTCCGCAAGGTCTTGGGTTCGAGCCTTGTTAAACCCATTTTGGGGAGGATGATGAGGTTTCCTGGCGCGTGTGTAAAAGGGGTGGACGCCATTGCCTTCTGGGCTGGGTCTATCCCCGGCTGTGTGGGCTCGCTACGCCTTCTGGGCTAGGAGCCATGTAGCCACAGTTTAGCCGTTCTAAAAAAAATAATAGGCTTGTTTTTTCGGGTTAAATATATTTGTAAATCCCATTTTGCCTTTTACGGATCAAACATCAAGCACTAATTTTAAGCCATCATGAAAGACCTGTTTTTTTGGGTTAAATATATTTGTAAAACCCATTTTGCCTTTTACGGATCAAACATTGCCCAAATCGACCCATTTCTAAATTAATGGATTGAAATTTAGAAATTTTGGAACAAGGAAAGCAAAGGATATCACACATTCTAATTCAAAAACGTAAGCGAAGGACTAGTCACATATTTGCATACAAAAGAAGATTATTTCAGTACTTTTTCTTGGAGTTTCGAGACAAATACATATGTAGGGCTTTCATAGAAAGGTTAACTGGACACTAAACATGTCCGAATGGTGAATCAGGGGAACGAGATGCACATAAGGCAAGCTGATCTGTATATTGAGGAAGGCGAAGAATTGAGTTTCTATGAAATTTTGTTGCGTGCTAGACAAAGGAGAGAAATAGTGATCGGGTATCGTTCAGGCAATGTAGAGAAAGCTGTGATCAACCCCCCAGAAAAAATGAAAAAGCGAAGGTGGTCTGTAAAGGATGTTTTTGTGGTTATAGCCGAAAAGGAATGACAAGCTGTTGTAAAAACAGGTTGTTCCTTTAGGCATTCGTGTCGGAAATCAGAAATTCTTTTTACGCGGTATCCTACTTTTGAAATAGAAATTGTCCCCAGATGCAACATGGTTGTACATATACATATTCTAGTGCGAAAGCATTTGTACATAGGAAACAAACAAAAAGAACAGTAGACTGGTGAACAGTTCGGGATTTTGGTCATATTTAAAAGCCGTTATCCTGTGTTTGATATTGAATACTGATTAGGCGAACGTTAGTCGTTGAATCACTTGAATAGACTTTCGCTCTTGTAGATCCTTTGTTTATGCTAAAAAAAAAAAAAAAAAAGTGTGTTCTCTGCTAGGCTCGCAAATGAAATCCATATTTCTGCAGGCCTGATTATTACGATGTGATCATCGTTGTAGGTTGAAACTGTTTGACTCGACCAGAGATCGTAACCATGGTACACATGTTGAAATAGTGGTTAAGGTAAATGATTAGGAGACCTGAATGCATGCTTAAATTAACATGACAATAGTTTATTGATTTGTAAAGCTGTCAAGGTTTGGGTACAAATATAGATATATATTTAGCTCTTCTAATCATTTTTTCTAACAAAAATGTACAGTACTTTCCAAGACTATCAATGAAAATTTGAAAAGTTTAAATCAATGGTCGACTTTTATGGGTTTTCTTGCTTGAAATCGTATACGATTTTGGTGCAGGACTAAAATAAAAAAGCAAATATTCGTGAGAAGCATAAAGATGATTTAAAATAAAAAGTTTCTAAAAAATTCTTGAAAATATTTCACAAGATAACGGACATTGGTGGATAAAAACATTGTGTAAAGAGTAGTACTAATAGATTAACAATGGCAAAATAGTCGAGAAGTTTTTAACTTGTCTATTTTGTTGTTCTATATAACTTTTCTTTTTTGCTATCAAAACACATACATTTCAAATTTTGACATGTTGTGTTTTGTTCACGTACAATGATCATTTAAAAAAATGTTAAATACATTTTATTTATTTTAATTATTATCCCTAAATAAGTCGGTTCAAATACTCTTAGAGTGGACGGTGTGGCCTCGCCGTGGGTTCACCGTGGTGACATGGCAGCCTTGCCGTGGCTCGCCATGACACCGCCCCAACTCGCCGTGGCTCGCCATCCATAGGTTACTCGTCTGCACGGCGAGGTGAGTTTTGTACTTGTGTGTCAGATATAAACGTTACCAGACGTTTAAAGATGTGAAAAAAAAAAGGAAGTGATTGGACCCAAATGAGTAAGTTGTGGTTAGTTATGATAAGGGGGTTGTCTAAGGGGGTTTGTAATGGTGACGTGGCACCCCGTGAGACCAAAATGAGTAGTTTTGCCTACTCATGACACCCATTGCTCTTATATACGCTTAACCAAACACCCCTCTTTAAAAACCCAAACCAAGCACAATAGTATATATTTCCCGCCAAATTTAATCACTCATAATTTCACAATCATGACGAAGACGTTGAATCTCTGCCGTCATTCATCTTATCCAAATTTAATCACTCATTTTCGCTTCAACTATAACTTACTTCGTTGCGTAAACTCCAAATGTCGTTTCGTAAAGACTGCGAAATCGTTTCTTATAAACGTGGTTTTAGCTTCGTCCTCTGATGATAGGTATACAGTTCAGTAACTTTATTGTTACTTTTAGTTTACGCATTAATTACTACGTTGATTACTTGATTAATTAGTCTACATTGTAATTGATAACGAGTTTGAGCGATTGTTGTTTGGATATGCGTATTAATGTACTCTTTTGTATCTATTTGAGTATCGTTTGTTAAATATCCATACATATATGTTAGTTTTAGGTTACTTTTAGTTTTAGTTGTTAGTAGTAGTTGTTTGTTTTATAAAAGTGTTTGGTAACGTAACTGTATAGCTGTGTAATTATTAAGTGTAAAATGACGAAAGCGCTAAATGGTTCTTCAAAAGTAGCATTTAGAAAAAATAAACGAGCTTTCACTAAAAGTAGCATTTGAGCGTAGTTTAAGTTTTGCTTAAATCCGTAACTGTAGTTGATGTGTTATTTGATTTGAATTTGTTTATGTTAGGTTTTAGGTTATAGTTGTATTTGAATCGATAATTTGATAGGTTTAATCAGTTTATGCTTAGCTTCGCTATTGATGCAGTTTGATGAGTTAGGTTAGGTTGACTTGCAGTTATAGCTTTGTAATTAATAGGTTAGTTCATATTTTAGTACATTCGATTAGAATCCGATTATGTTAGGTTTTAGCTGTACTGTATTGTAATTGATAATAAACTGAAATGAATATAAGAGAAAAAAAATGTGCAGATGAAAAAAATGGTAATAGGATATGTTATGTGCATGATTAATGAGACTTATTTGACAGACTCGATTGAGTTAATAATTCGATTAATGAGACTTAACAAGTATAATTTGGTAAATATACTCAGGAGGCCCAAGTTGTTAAAGTTGTTTGGTATTTCTCCCCCTCCGCCACCACCACCTCCTCCTTTAACTGCTTATGAGAAGTTCTGTGCGTTTGCTGCTGATTTTTGGGAAGAATCGAAGCAGGTGTTAAAGGTGTCGATGAGGAAACGGCTTATAAAAAACATACAATTTGTAGATGTGTTAGCTTACGTGCATTTGGCGAGTTTTTTCACTTCTTTCATGGAGAAACATAGTAGTTTTGGGCCTTTCGTTGCAGTTTGTTGGTTCGTGTTTAGGTTAGGGATCTACGTTCTTGTTAATGAACATAAATCAAAGGAGAATGCTAAGCCTAAGTCAACTGTGAAGCATACTAGGTAAATCATTCATTGTCGTACTATATGGGTCTTGTTAAGCAACACATTTTGCAAACTGTTTTTTGATAATTTGTGTGATTATCTGACAAATCCACAATGATAATGCTTCTGCTAGGATGGAACACTTCTTCGAAATGTTTTTTGAAGAATCCAGAGACGTTTTCGGAGCGTCTCTTAAAAAGCAGCTTGTGAAGACGTTGCTAGTGTTGGACTTGGTAGCGGTTCTTCAGATTGCTAAGTTCTACCCATCCTACAAAGTGCTTTTGGAAAGGTTTGGGCCTTTTCTTTCTGTATTGTGGTTTGTTGTTTGATTATCTGCTTATACATTCATCAAACCATCAACGGATGAAACAAAGAAGTAAGAGTTTGTGAAAGTATATATGGAGAAGTAATGTACCTATTTCGTTTTTTGTTGTATGAATTTAGAACCTATATTGCCTTCTTTTAGAGATGACATGGTACGACGTCTATAAATTGTAAAGAAAGTCTTGAACTAGTAACTAGTTGAAGATTCATATGTAGTTATAATTGATTAATAAAGGAATGCCATTTGGCAATATTTTTATGCTTGTATTTGTTGCTGTTATACCAATGTTTAATTAATAGATTGTGATTTTCTCCACTTTGAAAAGAGTTTTTGTGCATAATTAGTTTAGATATGCAATCTCAAACTTCCTCAAATAACATGTACCAAGAAACAATAAGCATATTAACACTTTTATTAAGCAATTGTTGGTCACTGTTAATTTTCATATGCCATCCTATTTTGAGGTTCCTTGCATTTCCTGATGGGCATCTACAGAAGAAATTTATTGGCTTATTCATTTTTAGCATAGATAACCAGCAGATATGTTAAGTGTGTAGGGACGGAGGAAATTTATACAAATACAGACCTAAATTGGGGATACTGAAATTGGGTCTTTAGAATATTTAAGTAATAAGGATAGTGAAGAATGTTTATTTATCAAGTAGAGATGTTGATGTGGTTTTGGTGTAGCCTTTACAGACACTAAGTACAAGGAGCTACATCAGCTGCCTTAGCTGAATCTGCATACATTAGCACTCTCACTTGGCGCTCTTTAAATAATAAACCATAGGTACATAAGAACTGTATTGCATTGAGATCTTTCAGCCACTTGTGCTGATAGAAGTTAGAATATAGGATTCAAAGGGATTAAAGAAATGTTGGAAAACATGAGAGCCTTTTAGGCTTATGAAAAGAGGAATACTTATAAGAAAGTTTACAGTGTTATTGATAACTTAATCTTTGCTTGCTACTTACAATGTTTACACCACCACCTATTTATACTAGTCCATGAAACATTCTATATCAAGATATTTCCATGGATTTCTAGATTTTTCTGCTAAATATTTTACCACACCTAACTAGATACTTCTAATAGATATCATCTACTACAATATTCTAAACGCTTCTATAGATATTTTCTATGACCATTCTACGACTTTCTAAAAGCTTCTTCTATATGGGCTCGGGCTTTTATGGATAGTCCAACCTTTATTGGACTAAATCAAGTTACGATCCAACAAGAAACAGTCTCTTTATTGCATCAAGAATTGGCATATTTTGATTTATTTCATGGCCGGGATAATTGGTTCTAAAAGATGAATCACATTACATTCCTAATACATAACAAAATGTGTTTCAATTCAACAACTGTATATTATCTTGTCTATGATCATGACCAAAAATTTCTTTAAGGACATCATACAAGAACCATCCATGACATTGGCACGATATCTTTGAGCTTGAGTTTCTTTTGATAATGCTAGAAGAATTCTATTTACAAAACTAGTATCTTAAGTTTTTTTTTTTTTTTTTTTTTTTTTTTTTTTTTTTTTTTTTTTTTTTTTAGCGAAAACGCAAGTATGTTTTACTTGCAGGTCAACAGTTCAAAGTTAAACTTGAATATCAAACATGTCAAATGGGACAAAAGTCGCCAAAAAGTGTCAATGGCATAACAGTATGATATGGAGTATGAAACTAAGTTAAAATTAAAGAGGTCAACTGCACATACCTATATTTCAAATCAAATCGATTGGATTGGGTTGATCTGAAACATGATGTCATACGGCATTGCATACATCAAACAAAGATTGCATTGCAAGTTTGCAACACACAAAATAAACATACATTGCATGAAACGACAACTTTCTCAAGATTGCATTCTAACACAAATTGGATAAAAACAAAATGTCAATTCAGACTGCATCAAAGAATCGAGTATTCAACTAACAATAGTTTCTCTCTCTTATATTTGATTAAGCTACACGTCATTTTATGAAAGATTTTATGAATATTTTTATGTGGCTGTAGCATTTTCTCGGTATATAATTCAAAAGAGAGAATGAAAGCAAGTGGGCCACATAATTTTATTTGTCCACATGTGCCACCATCTCATAATTTAAGTCATCTACAAACATTCAATTTAGTTGAATAATCTTGGCCCAAGCATATGATTGTTGTTAAGTATGTGTCAAAATATGTCTTTTTATATAAGTAACACCGACCAAGTGACATATATATATAATTGGTGCTAATTAGTTTTGTATGTATATTTTTATTTCAGAACTAACGGTAAAAGGTTTTGTTTTTACAATTGAAACATCAAATAAACATCTCCTATGGTTAAATAAATGGAAGAACATACATATATTATCAATTCTTAGTTAATAAAATTTAATCACGCTGAAAAGTTACACCCGACAACCTTTAAGAACTGATCAAACATATAAAAGAAATCATTGTTATGCTACAAAGAATAAAAGAAAAATAAATTCATGCTCCTCTAAATCTTTGTTTCGACGCAATGATTCAAATAACATGGTAGGTTAACTGGCGGTTTAATAACAAATTTTGTTTCGACGGAAAACCGCTTAAGAAGACACCCTTGAAGATGGGATCACAACTCTTTCGTATCGTCGGATCACTCATAGCCTTTGGTTAGTTGCTTTTAAAAAAAAAACCTGTAGCCTTTAAAAAAAAACTTATGTTATAAGATTAGGAGTTTTGCATGGCAAACTTGTCAAGTTAGGCAAGTTTTAAAGTTTCAATCTATTAATAATAAGAGTAAATTGCATTTTTGGTCCCTAATGTTTGGCCAAATTGCAGGTTTGGTCCCTAAGATTTCGAAAGTGCAACGGTGGTCCTCATTTTGAAGTTTTACCTGCATGTTTGGTCCCTGATCAACATCAAATGACTAAATTACCCTCGCCTTCCTCTTTTTCTATTTTCTTTTCAGATTTCTAACATAAATGGTCCATGCTTTTTTTTCGAAAAAAAAATTCCAAAAAAAATAATTCAAAATTTTTTTTTTAAGTTTCTAAATTTTTTTTAATACAAATTTTCTTAAAAAATCCGAAAAATTTTTCTGTCAAAAACTTTTTTCCTAAAAAAATAATTCGAAAAAAAATTTAGAAAAAAAATTTCTAAATTTTTTTCGCATTGCCATTTTGCGATTTTTAATTTTTTTTTGAAGAAGTGTTTTAGACTTTTTTTTTCGAAATAAAATTCTTTTTAGAATTAATTATGTTAAAAAAAATTTAGATTTTTTTTTAGAATTTTATTTTAGAAAAAAAATTTCTAAAATTTTTTTTTCTAAAAATAATTTTTTCCGAATTAGTTTTTTTAGAAGAAAAGTTTTTTGACAAAAAAACTTTTTTTTTCGAATTTTTTTAGAAAATTTTATATATAAATTTTTTTTAGAAAATTTTTTATGGAATTTTTTTCGAAATAAAAAATTTCCCTATTTCATAATAAAAAAATACTCCCTCATTTTAACCTACTCTACTCTCAAAAAAGTTCATCGTTGACATTTATGGGCTTATGTCCTTAATCTGAATTCTACGCAATAAGAAAATTCGCAATATGCGTAACAGATCATCAAATCAATCTCACCAATACATCCTCAAACAATGAACTGGAATCAAAATAGAGCTCATTTCATCATCATCCTCATATTTATCATCATTATCATATAAAATTTTATATAATATGTTCATCTAACACCAACTAACTATCATTCCTCATTAACAACTACCACCTATTCACATAATAACTCAACGATGACCATGACCAGATCCACGCGCCTACTTCATCACCATCAACACCGTAACTTCACCATGACCATATCCACGCGCCTACTCTACACGCTCTGGTCATCACTTTCTCCATCAGCAAGATCACCGTCACCAATCACAGCCCTCCTCCACCTCCACCGCAGCTACGCCGCCGCACCAGCAGTCCATCCAAAAGACGACAAAACCGAGCCATGGTGGAAGGAGTCAATGGAGAAAGTGAGGAACATAGGGATATCAGCACATATAGATTCAGGAAAAACAACTTTGACTGAAAGAGTGTTGTATTATACTCGAAGGATTCATTGAGAGATGAGTGTTGTGTGTACAGTGTGTGTAGTGTGCAGGGGGTTAGGTAGAAAGTGTTGAATGACTAAAATGCCCCTCAGTATATTTGTTCATTTTAATCTAAACCATTGGATGGAAGAAGAATTGATGGTTGAGATATTTTTATTTGTTTTTTAGATAAATGTTGTTTTGTATTGAACTTTTCTCATAATAATATATCTTCATTTACAAAATAGCATTTGTATATTCTATTTACAATTTCTAAATACTTTAGCTTAATTTCCATGACCTACGGAAACCTATAGGACTTTTATAACTTGTAACCAGGGGCGTAGCTACATGGGTTCCTTGGTAGGCCATGGCCCACCCATAAAGATATGTAATAATGTATATTATACTAGTATTTGTATTAGCCCAATATAAGTTAGACAAATTAATGTCATTTTGGCTCAACCAAAGGTAAATTTATATAATCATGGGGCTTGTGGTCTAGAGGTAAAGGCTTAAGTTGTTAAGCGAGCCCAAGTGAGAGTAGTACCGGTTTGGGTGACANATGTATATTGTACTAGTATTTGTATTAGCCCATTATAAGTTAGACAAATTAATGTCATTTTGGCTCAACCAAAGGTAAATTTATATAACAACTATCAGCTAAGTTGTTTACCATCTATCTTATACAAATGATGATCGGTTGTATTATTGTTTTATGGTACATCTCGGCCTACACCTAAGTGAAATCCTGGCTATGCCACTGATTGTAACATCCACGAGCACAATTATTTATTGCAACCAATCAGGTAACTTATATGTTACGTTTGACATTTCTCTAGAAGACATATATCCTACGACATGCTAGTCAATTATATATAATTATATAGGAAATATATTAGCTGCAATTTTTTGTAGCTAATTGGCTACATTTTTGTACTATAAACTGTGGGTCTCTGATTCTTTTTGTGGTCCTGATTCTTTTTTGTGGATCCTTGATTCATTCCTAGTGTATTTTTTGTGAAAGATTATAGCCAATTGGCTACAAAAATTGTAACTAACCTATCCCCAATTATATATCCATTTGCTTTAACATTATTAATTAGTCTCCATCTCATTTGCATAATATTTCTCACATTTTTATCTAAGCTAAAAACATGGCATCACCATCTAAGCAACAACAAGAAAAACAACCTATTTGCCACCCTAAAATCGCGGTTAAATGGTGGTCAAAGGACACGATAGCTATTGTCACCGGAGCAAATAAAGGTATCGGGTACGCGTTGGTTAAAAGATTTGCTGAGTTGGGGTTAAGTGTTGTGCTAACGGCTCGAGATGAATCCAAAGGTTCAAAGGCCTTGGATTCACTTAAGGAACTTGGGCTCGAACGTAATGTTTGTTTTTGTCAGCTTGACATATCTGATCCGGCTTCCATTCGCTCTTTTATTTCTTGGTTTAAATCCAGATTTGATGGGTTTGATATTCTGGTAAGTACTCTTTAACTCTTTGCAATGTGCATGCATACATTATTATATTTATAATCATAGATTCATAGTATATGGTCTCCAAGAAATGATATATGTCTCTTTCACATATTAATCAAATAGTTCAAATTTTCTTTTTTTAATTAGGATTTGGTTTGATGATCAAGTCGTTAATTTTAAAAGTTAATCTAATTCATAGATGTGATTATGAGAAGAATAATTTTTCACAAGTAATATCAATATATCATTAACTAGATAAGCAATGCAAACTCGACAACTTAACCCGAAGCTAAGCTCGAGCTCAATTCAATACTTTTTTGCCAATCCTTCACTATGCAAGTTCTAACTGATCAACATAGGAGTTTGATTCAGTTTGCCTTGAACGGGCTTGAGTATATATGTTAAGTTTAAGCTCAGTTAACTTGATATATGAAACATGCATGCGTCATTTACAACCCTAAGTACATGTGTGTTAGCATAACATATCAAATGATCGAGCCGATAATCTCCATAAGAAGTAACAAAGATACTTATAATCTCGACTCAAATGAGCTTGAGTAAACCTAGCTAGCTCGAATAACTTGACAGGCTCACGCAAATTTGAAGTGTTAAGGCGTAGTTGTAACAAAACTGATTTTTTCATGTAATTACAATATTGTAGATATTAGCTTTTCTATAATTAAGTTACTTTGGGATATCTCTAATCTTACCAACCAAATCATATATATAGTATGCGTGTGTGTTTCACAATTATTATATACGAATAGTCGAATATATCGATTTGCTTCATTTCGTGACGGTATTCTAAGGCCGCTCCTGAGTTTTCTGCTGCCCTGGGCAAGCCAGTTGAAAATTGCCCATTTAAAACAAACAACACACTAGTCTTTAGTTTAGAACCTAATCAAGCTAGCGTCTCATTTCCACGCCGAACGCTATTTGATAAATAAACCGTTACAATAAAATGTTACGAAATATCTTCCAAGTTAAATGTTACGTTTTGTAAAGCTAAGTTAACTCGTTTTCTTTCCGGTTCGTAATTCATTTGATTTTGAGATATCATTTAAAATTAGTGTACACAACTAAAATCTTGCGTTTATGTACTAAATATTTGAAAATGATTATGTAAAACCAATAAACCAAATAGCTTAACATTTAGTAATCATTAGCAACATTTTACCAATTACTATAATAATTTACTACCTATACTTGTAGTCTTATATAACTATAGCACATTAAATAATGAAGTATACTGTATACGTAACTATCACTTTAAATAGATGTTTACATGTAACTATAAATAAAATTCTTACTACTAGTTTATAACAGATTCTGGACTAATAAATTTAAAGTTAATGGAATAAGAAAAGTAATAAAAGTAGTGTAGAAATAAATTTTGAAAATAAACTAAAATAACTTAAAAACAACAATGTTTGACTATGACCTAAATAGTAAATACTATTAGTAAAACACAACACATCTCATCACCCCTCTAGTCTTTTCATGTTGACATTTTGTCTTTCTCCTCCTTCTTCATCCCCTATTTTTTCAAGCGATTGTATATTTCTCTAATGATAAGGTGAACATAATGTTTTTCAAAATATTGCTTCTTTTTCCATTTATTTCTTCTATATCATACTAGACATCATTTTATCGATCATCATAAAACAAACTTCATCATATAAAATCAATTCACAACATAAAAATTTGATGCCCTCTATTTATGTGCTGCCCTGGGCCGGCCCTCAGTATACTTATAGTTGTGATAATATATTAAGAGAAACTAGAGTAACATATAGATGAACAAAATGTACTTCTAAAGTTGTTTCTTATTTTCTATTTTCATGAATCAATGTTATAGGTGAACAATGCGGCGGTGTGTTACAACCCTATGGGTGAGAACTCGATAGACCATGCCGAAACAGTGATCAACACTAACTATTATGGTTCCAAACTATTCACCGAGGCCATGTTGCCATTAGTTCGTCGTTCAGCTTCCACAAGCCGCATCCTCAACATAAGTTCTAGACTTGGGACATTAGATGTAAGTACCTTCATATATGTGCATAACGTTCCTAGCTAGCTTATTATATCATTCGGGTATTAGTGAAGTGCTATGCACATAATAAAGTCCATACCAAGAGAGAAGCTCTAACATGTTATTGCTTTCCTAGCTTATTAATTACTTAATTCGTGTACTAGCAAGATGCATATGGAAAATAAAACTCAAATGAAAGCAAGACTCTGAAGTTCATAATGAATTATAAGTTTATAATTTTAGGGTTTATAAAAAATTGACGTAACATGACGTGGCACTGCTATGAACTTGATAAAGTTCATATATACCATTAATATGAGATGCTCGGTCTAACCAGTTATTTTGTTTATATAATGTAGAAGCTTAAGAATGCAAAAATGAAGGCAATACTTGGTGACAAAGAAGCACTAAGCGAAGAGCGAATAGACATGGTGGTGAATGTTTTTCTACAAGATGTGAAGGAAGGAAGATGGAAAACGCAAGGGTGGCCCGAGATATGGACTGATTATTCAGTATCAAAGCTTGCCTTGAACGCATACTCTCAGGTTTTGGCTCGTAGGTATGAAGGTGTGGTAAGTGTGAATTGTTTTTGTCCGGGGTTTACTCAAACATCAATGACGGATGGCAAAGGGAATCATTCAGCTGATGATGCTGCGGAAATGGCTGCAACGATCGCATTGCTTCCGCCTAAAGCTCTAACCACTGGAAAGTTTTACACAGGGTCCACAACTCGTGGGATATTTACGAAACTATAACCTTGTATCTTTTTTCCTTGTTAGTTAACATGGTTCACTTGCATTATTACAAGTGTTTCCATTAAGAGCAAGTGCACATTAAACCTATATCTTTTTAGCCTTTGACGACGTTCGACATTGTTCAGAAGTGAGTAATGGAGCTTGCTTTTAAACGATACACGACTTGATTAATCAGGATATCAAAACAATGTTTTTGATAAGCAACATAGTGTGGGAACTGCTTTTTGATATTTAATTTGTATGATTATTTCGTAAATCTACAGTGCGAGTGCCTCTCCTGCTATGATACACAGGATATAAAAAAAAAAAAAAGTTGTAGTGTTCTATATATAGGGGCTGCGATATGAAAGTGTCAAAATTTTTGTTAGAAGTGAAATGCTCAAATCGGCCAAGAGTTGCTCAGAATTATATTACGATAGATTAAGCTAATAAAATGGTTCATTTTCATTAAAATGTAAGCAAATGGGTCGCATTAGGCTTCCAAAAGCACACTGCCCTATAAATTCCAACAAATGGCACTGCGTCCCAGAAATTTAGGTGTCTTATGTTTTTGAAACTGTGAGTACGTTTTACTTCCAGGAATCTCGATGAAAACGGTCAAAATTTGTGGATGAAACAGGCCAGGGGTACAAAAGTCACCCAAGATAGTCAATAAAAATTAAGCTACAAATTATTAGACGTAGATGGACCGAGCCCGGTTGTGGGCTTTGGGTCCGTTAGGGTTTCTAGTAGGTTCTATGTAATTGATAAAGGTGTATTCAGGTCATGTTGGGTTTACGTAATACACATGATTGCATTAAACAACAGATTGTTTTCCTTCAGAAATTGCATCAAAAAAGTCCACGCAAAAAACACAGAGCTCAATTCACTGTCCAATAGCCAAATCTCCACTCACAGTATGAAACAGGTTAGAAGTGTACAAAAAAAATGGATCAACTTAGATAGAAGTGTATTCAAATGGGTCAGATTGGGTCGACCCAAAACACATTTTGAATACTTGCATTGTGACAGATTAACCTAAACAAAGATTGCATTGAGCAATATCTACCTCCAACACTAAATTCATTAACAAAAGTCAAATCAGGATGGCATTACATCACTACCATCTGAAACTAGTTTCCTTACAAGAGTTCACTACTCTACTCACATACCACATCATATCTCAAATACTATAAGGTCATAAATCTTGCAACCAAACTACTCAAATGATGCATGTATCATCATCTTCTTCGATCAATGGATGTACGTCCGGATTACATGCACGTTTCTCCTTCCTTAACCTCAAGTAGACACCAACGTTATACATGATTGTGATCACAACGGATCCAACCATCAACAAATACTGAACCCATTGGAAGTTATTTGGAAGAAATATAGCTAGCAGAAATGGTAGTAGGCATATAAGTAACCGAGTACTTATTCTTAGGGATTTCAATCACTGTACCAACATCCAAACTGTTCAAATCTTTCTTGCAACAAATATAAACACCAACAAAAGGGTGACTACTGAAAGAAATGACGAAAAAACAAAGATGGTTCTCGTGATCGAGTAACTTCTATTCTAATGTTTATCAGAAAATTAAGAATATATAGTATCATAGATTTCGGTTTTTCGGCTAATCAAAAACCGAAACCAAAAACCAAAACTTTCAACTGGCTCGGTTAACCTAAAAATCGATTTCATTAACTGATTTTTCGGTTTCGAATATTTTGAACACCCTAATTTTGGCGAACAAAAGAAAATCAATAAGAGTTGACTTTGAACGATGTTGTACGATAACTAGCCGGGTCTTGGCCGGGTTTAACCAGATTTGCCCAGGTCTAGCCGGATTTGACCGGGTCTAACCGGATTTTTCCGGGTTTAACCGGATTTGCCCGGGTCTAGCCGGATTTGGCCGGGTCTAACCGGATTTTTCCGGGTTTAACCGGATTTGCCCGGGTCTAGCCGGATTTGGCCGGGTCTAACCGGATTTTTCCGGGTTTAACCGGATTTGCCCGGGTCTAGCCGGATTTGACCGGGTCTAACCGGATTTTTCCGGGTTTAACCGGATTTGCCCGGGTCTAGCCGGATTTGGCCGGGTCTAACCGGATTTTTCCGGGTTTAACCGGATTTGCCCGGGTCTAGCCGGATTTGACCGGGTCTAACCGGATTTTTCCGGGTTTGCCCGGGTCTAGCCGGATTTGGCCGGGTCTAACCGGATTTTTCCGGGTTTAACCGGATTTGGCCTGGTCTAGCCGGATTTGGTCGGGTATAACCGGATATGGCCGGGTTCTAACCGGATTTTGCCGGGCTTAACCGGATTTGCCCGGATCTTGCCGGATTTTTCAGGGTCTAACCGGATATGGCCGGGTTCTGACCGGATTTGGCCAGGTCTAACCGGATATGGCCGGATTTAACCGGATTTCGCAAGGTCTAACCGGATATGGCCGGGTTCTGACCGGATTTTGCTTTGTTTAACCGGATTTTCCCGGGTCTAGCCGGATTTGGCCGGATAGAGCCGGGTCTAACTGGATATAACCGGATTTGGCCGGGTCTAACCGGATTTGGCCGGGTCTAACTGGATATAACCGGATTTGGCCGGGTCTAACTGGATATAACCGGATTTGGCCGGGTCTAACTGGATATAACCGGATTTGGCCGGGTCTAACCGGATTTGGCCGGGTCTTGGCCGGATCGAGCCGGGTCTTGACCGGATATAGCCGGGATTTGGCCGGGTCTAACTGGAACAAGCCGAATCTTTACCGGGTCTATCCGGTCTTGGACGGATATACCCGGGTTTTGTTCTTATGGTGGTGATATAGCCGGGTCTATCCAGGTCTTGGCGGGATATGGCCGGGTTTTGTTTGTATTGTGGTGATATAGTTGGGTCTATCCGGAAAAAACGTATCTCGTTTAGATGTTGTTTGGGAAAAATCGAGTGTACGTGTTTGTGAGAAAGACCTGCTCTTTGTTTTCTGTTTAGTTAGTATCTCATGGATCGGAGACGAAAAGAAATTGCAAGAAGTTTTAGAAGCTACTAACGAGCAACATGTCAAACATTTTGAGAAAACATGCAAAGATTTTACAAATTGCAAGAAGTTTTAGAAGCTACTAATGAATCAATGTTACAACCCTATGGGTGAGAACTCGATAGACCATGCCGAAACAGTGATCAACACTAACTATTACGGTTGCAAGCTATTCACTGAGGCCATGTTGCCATTAGTTCATCGTTCAGCTTCCACAAGCCGCATCCTCAACATGAGTTCTAGACTTGGGACATTAGATGTAAGTACTTACATATATGCGCACTACTTTCCTAGCTTATTACATACTTAATTCGTGAACTAGCTACATGCACATGGAAAATAAAACTCAAATGAAAGCAAGAGACTGAAGTTCATAATGAATAAGTATTTAATTCTACAGGTTTATAAAAAATTGACGTAACATGACGGGACAGTGTTATGAACTTGATAAAGTTCATACGATTTGAGATGCTCGGTCTAACCAGTTCTTTGGTTTATATCATGTAGAAGCTTAAGAATGCAAAAATGAAGGCTTTACTAATTGGTGACAAAGAAACACTAAGCGAAGAGCGAATAGACATGGTGGTGAATGTTTTTCTACAAGATGTGAAGGAAGAAGATGGAAAACGCAAGGGTGGCCCGAGATATGGACTGATTATTCAGTATCAAAGCTTGCCTTGAACGTGTACTCTCAGGTTTTGGCTCATAGGTATGAAGGTGTGGTAAGTGTGAATTGTTTTTGTCCGGGGTTTACTCAAACATCAATGACAGATGGCAAAGGGAATCATTCAGCTGATGATGCTGCGGAAATGGCTGCAACAATCGCATTGCTTCCGCCTAAAGCTCTAACCACTGGAAAATTTTACACAGGGTCCACAACTCGTGGGATGTCGAAACTATAGGGTTGTATCTTTTTTAATTTCCTTGTTAGTAACATGGTTCACTTGCATTGTTACAATTGTTTCCATCAAGAGCAAGTGCACACTAAACCTATATCTTTTTAGCGTTTGACGACGTTTAACATTTTTCACAAATGATTAGTAATCAGGATATAAAAACAATGATATTTGTATGATTTTTGACAAATCTACAGTGTGGTTTCATATATCTATCTATCTCTTTTTATCCAACGTGCATGTTATAGTGTTTTCATATATATACTTTTTGTTTCTGTTTTCTGTGTTTTTTCTTTGCAGAAAAACACATGAAATGTGTGTTTTGGAAAAGAAAATCGCATGTAACATTTATATAGTCAAAAATCACTAATGCGACGTCGTTAAGTTCTGTTAATGTATATGTATACAATACAAATACTATACAATGTTTTTTAGTAATCAATATATATTCGTCAAACGTGATTGTGAGTGTGTTAGTTATTTTTGATGCGTTACGGTAAGAGAAACACAGTTGCTGAAATGTTAGTTTTTTTTTTTTTTTGTCATGCTTTCTGACCTTTTGACCGACTAATTCTTGAGGTTTGAACCCACCATACCGCCACACAGACTTAAACTGGATAAAACCACATTTTAATGATGATCACAAGTCTTTTGCCACTACGCCATCCTGAGTTGCTAAAGTGGCTAGATTTTGATAGTTTTATTTGTAAGCTCATTGTAACGAAAAGTGTAAAAGTACTATCAACTTGGCCTAGTGTGCAGTGGTTAGGCGACGGATGTCCTCACAAGAAAAAACATCACTAGGTACACATCTTTAGGCCATGTAAATAGTCGGAAACGGTCAAAGGGATACTCCAGTTAGTCCGCGTACATTAAATCGCCCTTTGCGGGGAAAACGTTTTTTGTATGGAAAAGTTAAATGCATTGGGTATGTCTTTAGCTTAAAACACTTAGCTTTTTTGGCCTCTGATTTTCAATACCTTTCACAATTTCACAAAAAATAAATAAAAGATAATAAGGAAAACATGCGTAAATTGTATGACTATGTGTGGTTATTAGGTTCTTAAGTTCCCTGACATCTTCTTCCTTTTTTTTTTTTTTTTTTTTTGGAAATAGTCGAGTATACGTATTTATGAGAAAGTTGTGCTCTTTGTTTTCTGTTTAGTTAGTTTCTCATTGATCGGAGATGAAAAGAAATTGTAAGAAGTTTTAGAAGCTATTAACGAGCAACAAGCCAAAGACTTTGAGAAACATGCAAAGCTTAAGACTTTACGAATTGGGTTTCCAAGCAATCTTTGCCTGTCGAAGCTGCTATCACAACCCTTACTGGCACCTTCCGAGGAGCTGTCATGGGTATCGTAGTGGATGCTCTTCGAGGGTTCATGCTCCGTTGGTTCCATTCAATCACCTTCGGAAGGCTTTTTATATGATTACATATTAGGTTTTCACGTTTTAACTAATCTTTTGTTGTATGTGCAGGTTCTTACTTTTATAGGAGGATACAAACCTCTGGTACAGTCTTTCATATTAGGAAGGACCATGGAACAAGCTCGTAATTTTGCTGTTATGACGGGTGTTAATGCAGGCATATCTTGTGTCATGAAAAGATTAAGAGGAAAGGAGGATATGCAGACACGGTAACCTTAATAAGTTGCAGTTCCTTTTAATGTAGATATAATTAGAAAGCATTACTATATCTCTTGTCTATGCGTAAAAAAATGTGCTGTTTTTGGTTAAATATGATTTTGTACTCATCTATGCTTTTTCATTACAGTATGGTTTCAGGTTTGGTTCCGGAGTCATGGTATCATTGGTTAGCGGCATGAGGGGTCCGAGTGTAACGTCAATTGGTGTTCTATTTGCAGTTGTCAATTGTGCAATGCTAAAGGTGATCATATTACTTTTTCCTTCACATTTCCTATGAAAGTTTTTTAGTCTGATATTTTCGATTTATTTAGTCATGAACGGGTCACCTGGGTTTATCAATTGACCCGTTGAAATCTGAATACCAAATTATCCATTTTGACCCACACCTACATGCAGTTAGAGGAACAAGCCTCACAGCAACAAGCAAAAGATATTGGGCCTAATAAAACAAAAGGCATGTTTTCTAGTATTGGAATTGGTTTTGGTCTTGATCATTATCCGATGAACCCCTTAACTAGAGGCATGTTAACCCAAAACACTATCCCGTTGCACATTGACAGGTAAGTAATAACAAATACTTGTGGTTCTTGTTATATAATCTAATGAAAATACTGTTGTAAATATGTGGGGTAATATGGGATGGTTATCCTGATAGCAATTAGAAGTCACGAGTATGAACGCTTTCAGATCGATTAAATTGGAGTGGATACCAATTAACGACCGGATAAAATCTAATTGATTCAAGTTTGTGTATTGTATTATGTTTGCAGAGAGATTACGTGTTTCTGTATCCTTCTGTCTGTTTCAATCTGATACACTAGAAACATAATTTAGGGTTAACTGCTTCTCTCAGGGGCGTTGCCCCCGAACCCCCACCAAGGGGGCTACCGCCCCCTTGGAACCCCCGTTAGTCCGGTTAATATTCATATAAGTGTCGACCCTTATATGTATATTAAACTCAATCTATTTTACACTAAAATACCAACAAATACTACTCAAGATTAAGCTTTCTTTTAACGGTGTTTCGTGTTTGCAGGAATGGGATGAGGAAAGGAGGTAGGAAGGCATGGTTAAGACCTTCGTGATCTGACATCATTTGCTCTACTGATGAGGCATATAAATTGAGGGAACGTTAGAACTTGAACAGCATGACATTACGACATATTTATTACAGTATATTAAAGTAGATAATAACTTGACATTGCATTACATATGATAAATCATTGAAGATATCTGTTCAATGTTGTTGCATTTGATGATATGGGAAGATCTTTCCCACTATGGTAAGATGGTATGAGAGATCAGAAAGGTTTACGAGAATTTCCCAAAATTTTGGCTTTATCTTTGTCATATGTATATATATATATATGCATTTTTTGTTTTCACAAAGACTAGATCAAGCAATCTCTGTCTGTCGAAGCTGCTATCACAACCCTTACTGGCGCCTTCTGAGGAGCTTTCATGGGTATCGTTGTGGATGCTCTCTCGAGGGTGCATGCTCCGTTGGTTCCATCAATCACCTTCAGAAGGCGGCACCATTAGACCAGAGGTATACAGATTTACCGTGACTTTTTATATTGTTACATATTAGGTTTTCGTGTTTTAACTAATCTTTTGTTGTATGTACAGGTTCTTACTTTTATATGAGGGTACAAACCTTTGGTACAGTCTTTCATATTAGGAAGGACCATGGAACAGGCTCGGAATTTTGCTGTTATGACGGGTGTTAATGAGGGCATATCTTGGGTCATGAAAAGATTAAGAGGAAAGGGGATATGCAGACACGATAAGCTTAATAAGTTGCAGTTCTTTTAAATGTTATAATTAGAAAGCATTACTACATCTCTTGTCTATGCGTAAAAAAATGTGCTGTTTTTGGTTAAATATGATTTTGTACTCATCTATGTTTTTTCATTAGAGTATGGTTTCAGGGTTTGGTTCCGGAGTCATGGTATCATTGGTTAGCGGCATGAGGGGTCCGAGTGTAATGTCAATTGGTGTTCTATTTGCAGTTGTCAATTGTGCAATGTTAAAGGTGATCATATTACTTTTTCCTTCACATTTCCTATGAAAGTTTTTTAGTCTGATATTTTTGATTTATTTAGTCATGAACGGGTCACCTGGGTTTATCAATTGACCCGTTGAAATCTGAATACCAAATTATCCATTTTGACCCACACCTACATGCAGTTAGAGGAACAAGCCTCACAGCAACAAGCAAAGAAATTGGGCCTAATAAAACAAATGTTATGTTTTCTAGTATTGGAATCGGTTTTGGTCTTGATCATTATCCGATGAACCCCTTAAATAGAGGCATGTTAACCGAAAACACTATCCCATTGCACACTGACAGGTAAGTAATAACAAATACTTGTGGTTCTCGTTATATAATCTAATGAAAATACTACTCAAGATTAAGCTTTCTTTTAACGGTGTTTCGTGTTTGCAGGAATGGGATGAGGAAAGGAGGTAGTAAGGCATGGTTAAGATCTTCGTGATCTGACATCATTTGCTCTACTGATGAGGCATATAAATTGAGGGAACTTTAGAACTTGAACAGCATGACATTACGACATATTTATTATAGTATATTAATATTAAAGTAGATAATAACTTACATTGCATTACATATGATAAATCATTGAAGATATCTGTTCAATGTTGTTGCATTTGATGATATGGGAAGATCTTTCCCACTATGGTAAGATGGCATGAGAGATCAGAAAGGTTTACGAGAATTTCCCAAAATT
Organism: Artemisia annua; assembly: GCA_014162995.1. Classification (NCBI taxonomy): domain Eukaryota; kingdom Viridiplantae; phylum Streptophyta; class Magnoliopsida; order Asterales; family Asteraceae; genus Artemisia; species Artemisia annua. The sequence goes on from LBNU01002903.1 coordinate 72,819, forward strand.
TTGGTTTTATCTTTGTCATATATGCATTTTTTGTTTTCACAAAGACTAAATTATATTCATAAAATGGTTTTTTTCATATGCATCACAGGATATTAGTCACATTCCTCGTCATCCCGTAAGTATTTGAAGCTACACGGATGGAGATAATTATCAAAAGATAGATCACATCATATTCCCCAAACATGCCAACATGTGTCCCGGATCAACGAGTCTTATCTATACGCCGATGATGAGAAAAAAAAAAAAAAAAAAAAAAAAAAAAAAAAAAAAAAAAAAAAAAAAAAAAAAAAAAAAAAAAAAAAAAAAAAATCCCTTAAGGACATCAAAACGGATGCATTTTATACTAAGTGGAAGTACGAATTTTTGCCCTAGTCCGGCTCTTCCAAAATAAGACACTATGTATTATATGCGACTTCACCACTTACTTTTCACACCAAGCCATATAATGAATTAAGTCGCCAAGGAGCAGTAAATAGTTCAAGTAGCAATGGAACGGGTTATCTGCATAAAAGTGTAGTTAAGTGGGTCGTGTCTGGTTGTCCTAAAACACATTGCATCTTTTTATTCCAAGAGACTGCAGGCTGCAGTGCATCCCAAAACTGGTGTTTTAATGGTTTTTTAATTGCATGTATGTTTGACTTTCACGAATTGATAGATAAAACAGGTCAAAATTTTAGTCGAACATCAAATCTCTCAAACGGGACAAAAGGTCGCCCAAAGTGTCAATAACATAACAGTTTAATGAGAAAAAAACTAAGTTGATATGAGACGGGTCAATTATATCCAAACGGGTCAATTGCATCCAATTCCATTAGTTTGGATACATAACTGTATCCAACCTAATGGGTTTGGGTTGACCTGAGATATTGCAATATTGCATTGCAGCACATTACATCAAACAAAGTATGCATTGCAGCACATTACATCATATTTAACTAACAATACAGCTCTCAGTATTCACTGCCAAATTGAAATGGCTAATCTCCACCGTTCACTCTCAACGGTTATTCAGCGGAGCACTGGCTTATCGTGTTTAAACAGGTTATCTTAGGAAAGGCATAAACTGTGACCATGTTTCATAATAAAGGATTGCTAATTTAGACGGGTCAACTTCATACCAAAAATGCAACGGGTCAGATGGAACAAAAGTTGCCCAAAATTTCCCTCACATAGAAGTTTATACCAAAGTACCAAACTAAGCTAGAAAAATGGGTCAATGGGATAAGAGTGTATTCAAATGGGCCGGACAGATTACACTAACAAAGATAGAAGTAAACAGCATACAACTTCCAACAGATTGCATATCAACACCAGTTTCTAACAAAAGTCAGTACAGCTTGCATTGCATCAACTACGATATCGCATTAGACTAAAATACTAATTCCAAATCTAAACTTCCATACACGAGTTCAGTTCTACCTTATTCACATCATTACTCTACCAAATCTTAAACACTAGTTCTACCTTAGTCCCGAACCTTGCATGTAAACATACTCAAAAGATGATGCTACTGTTAACCCCTACACCTTGCAAGAAACTTACTCAAATGACGATTTTGCTATCAACCTTCTTGCATCAAAGGGTGTACTTCCAAGTTACGTGCACGTTTCTCCTTCCTTAACCTCAAATAGACAAGAAGGTTGTAAACAATAGTGATCAAAATGGTTCCAACAATGACGGATAGCTTAATCCAAAAGAACTTGATGGGAATGAATAATGAGAGCGCTATTGGTATAGGTGTAAGACTAGTCGAGTAATCACTAATAGGGCGGTCAAACTCTTTAAGACCTTCTGTTTTGAATAAACCATTCTTCCAGCAAACAAAGCAAAGCATCGCTGCAGTCCCGAAGAAAACAAATATGAGTAAATAGCCAACCCAATCAAGGTTTTCAGGGAGAGCAAACACCAAGAGAAGTGAAGCATTTGAAAGGGGTCCCGAGAAACCAGAGATGGCTCGTAGGATGGTAAGATGTGAATCCCTAGGTGAGAAGTAGTTTTGTGTATAGATCAAAAACCCGGAAGTCAAAGAGAGTGATATGGCAACAATGGATATGATCATGAGCACACAGTGAGTTTTGAAAGGAGATTGTTCTTCCCCATGAATAAATGATAGTATCATCAAGTAGAGTGAAGTCCAGTAACTCAAAAAGACTGTAACCGTATATCTGTCCAGAAACCTGCAACGTCGCAAAGGAAACTTAGGTCAACATGTTATGAACCAAAAAAAAAATCAGTACACACATTTGCAGTGGAAGTGTTGTCATTTTAATAGGTTGCTAACCGTTCACCTAGTCACGTCAACAGATTCATTTTTTACTAAAAGTATGTGTAAATATACGTCTGCAACTCTGCATAACAGAAAAGTTTAACAAAAGTTGCCCAGCTTAGCGGTGAATGTAGCAATAGTACTCTCAGTATATAAAGACCAAGGTTCTACTCTTATTGACTATCTACAATTGCTTATTTAAGTTTCAAGATCTATCAAACATCCCTTAAACTTTTAAAAAATATATATATCAGACAACCCTTAATTTTATAATATACTTTTGTTTATTCCTTTGACATTGTATCTTAATCTTAAGTTAACATATATGACCAATGATCTATTATTGTTATTGTTATTATTACTATGACTTGGTTAACGGGGCGTTCGGGTAAGCTTATTTAAAGTGCTTCATAGCTTATTGTATCTTGGAAAAGCGATTAAGCACTTTGAAGGTGTTCGGTTCAGCTTATGTCAAAAAACTTGTATCACTTTTGGGAAGGAAATAAGCTAGAGTAATACATAGTAATAGAGAAATCATTAGGAGGCCTAAACTCAAGCCTAATTCTTCCGTGCCTAAAATAATGTGTCATTAGCTCACTGTTTATACAATTAAGTGGGTCTTTGTACCAATGCAAAACTGACACATAGGGTGTGTTTGTCAAAATTCTATAAAAACGTTTGGTAATATAAGTGTAGCTGTAATTATAATGTGTAAATACCTCCTAAATGCTACTTCAGAGAGCGTTGGAAAAGGAGCATTTCAAAAAAAAATGTAAAGCTACTTCTTGTTTGCCAAATGAGCATTAAAAATCACCACGCTCAACGCTCCTAAATGTTCCTAAACGCTCTGCGCCAAACACACCATTAGTTTTACTGTTTTAGGCATAAAATTGTGCATGAGCTTTGGTAACCGCGCGTAAGCTTTTAAGCATAAGCTTTTACCAATAAAAAGACCCCTTTAAGATTTTGATTTTTTTTTTTTTTTTTTTTTTAATAGTACAAAACAACCATAAACAAATAAGGGTAACCGTGTTTCCTATCTTTTTGGGATCCGACTATTCTACGCAGAAACGTCAAACGCCTACCCCCCCCCCCCCCCCCTCCCCCTAAGACGGACGAATGACGAAACTAAGCAAGTTTTTTTTAATTATTTGTTATTGGTTGTACATTGGTGGTGCCTACTCCTAAAATACATCTACCCCCCCTCCCCCCTAATACTCACTTAAGGGTTGTGTTTCGGCTTATATAGCTGGCTTATGGCTTATTTGGTTTTGGGCTTATGTCTCATAAGCTCATTTTTTGTGGCTTATTTTGAAACTTTTTATAAGCTTATTATGTCATAATAAGCTTATATAAGCCGAAAAGTTTCAAAATAAGCCACAAAAAAATGAGCTTATGAAACATAAGCTCGAAACCAAATAAGCCATAAGGCGGCTATATAAGGCGAAACAAACAACCCCTTATTATGCGTAAATGTAATGAGGTTGAAATGATAATGGCGCTTACGGTGGTTTTGAAAGGTTATTTGCGATCATTTATATACCGGTAGCATCGACTAGGCGCACAAAGCCCGGCCAAGGTCTTGGACCGGGCCCATAAAAACCGGGTTTTTATAGTTCAAATGAGTAATTTTTAAAAAAATACGAGGTTTAACCAAAATATTATTAGGCTTGTTTCGGCTCAAATGGCCCGGACCAGGCTTAACTCGTCACGAGCTTAGGCTTTTTTTTATATATGGTATTATTTTTAAATACATCACTATAATTTTACTCCCTTCATCTTGAATAATGTCATCCTCCATCTCAATGAGTGGATCTATTCAATTCGGTCCGGTTTCTTAGTTCAGTCCTGTCCCCGCCCTATTACGTTCGGCCATAAAGTACATATATTGATTAAAACTTAAAAGAGATTAAATTCAAAGATCGTAGATTTATTTATTAAAAATATAAGATGTCAAAGAAAAACAAAAAACAGAAATTCTTTAACTCTCAAAATTCAAAGATTTAATTATTATTATTTTATTATTATTATTATTATTATTATTATTATTATTATTATTTAATTTAAATGTTTAACAAATAAAAATAAATAATATTAATAACATACTAAAAGTTAAAATTAAAAAGTAACAAAAGTAAAATACATCTTGTTAAAAGCAAAAAGACGAAAATAACCCTGGTTTCATCTCTCACTTTTGTGTCGACGTGTTAATGCGTGTCCTTAAATAACAGAAATTCTTAACTCCCAAACGGCCAATCAAACAAACAGATTCACGCTTTCTTCATTACAAAAATCTCTTTTTAAGTTTTTAATCGGTAACCTTTTTTTTTTTATATATCATGAATCAGTTACCATTAAATTACTAGTATCTCTTAATTAATTACTTTTTATTTCCTGTTATATTAGATCAATTCATTAACTGTTGTATTAGATTTTTTATTATTACATAAGTGCAGTTGCATTCTTTTTTTTTTTTTTTTTTTTAAATCTAATTTGTAATTATTTACTGATTTAAACTGAAGTTAATTTATTATTATTTACCAATTACAGTAAATGATGTTAATGTTATGAACCATTATTACTGTATACCTCTTTGTTACATTTTATAATTATAAATTTGGTTAGTCTGATGATACTAGACGATTACTCGCGCATAGCGGCGACGGTGTATAGTAGAGTATGTGCCTATAAGTAGGGGTATTTTTGTCTTACAACACTATTAATTTTTTAAGTTTTTAAGTTTTAAGCAGACGTGTTTTCTCTTTATATTTAGTATAGATTATAAATTTGGTTAGTGTGATATACGCGGCCTAGCCCTAACTGGTATTACCCGTGGCCGTCTCTGGCCATCTTCGGGATGCCTTAACAACTAGTGTGGGACAACTAAGGACTAGTGTAATCCACGCGAGATTAGCAATTTAGTATTGACTCCCTAGTGTGGGAAAGTGGATGTGTACGGGGGTGTTTGTTTCGCCTTATATAGCTGGCTTATGGCTTATCTGGTTTTGGGCTTATGTTTTGTAAGTTTGCTTTTTGTGGCTTATTTTGAAACTTTTTATAAGCTTATCATGACATGATAAGCTTATATAAAGCTGAAAAGTTTCAAAATAAGCCATAAAAAGTAAGCTTATGAAACATAAGCCCAAAACCAAATAAGCCATAAGCCGGTTATATAAGCCGAAACAAATAAGCACGTAGTCACTAGTCACTATCTTTTTTAGATTTGGCCTTATTTGCATTCCTGTTATATCTTGTTATTGTGTGTGTTGCGTGATTTTGTAACAACCAAGGGCCTTGTTTAAATGGACGTTATAGATATAAGAAATACTATTAATCGCATACTTAATGTGGCCAACGGTGAATTATCAAATGCGGCTTTAGTGTTTTTCTGCGTTTTTTGATACGTGGTGTCCTTTTATGTATTTTTCTGTCTGTTTTGTGAAAATGCCATTGTATGACACTTCACGTGAATTTGTATGGTGCTGAATATGTTTTTCCGCTAATATGAGTAGGTTTTTAGTTTTAAAAGATGGGATACTTTAGCTAACTTCTGTATTTAATGTTGTTCTAGATTGTAGATTCTTTCCCTCAGGAGCGTGAACATTAGTGCTATCGTAAACGCCTATAGAAGGCTCATTATGAGATAATGGAATCGCCTGGTTAGCCCCTCCAAACTTTTTCCGATTTTAGCATCATTGATATTGTTATTTGCTCCCTCTTTATTTGCTTAGGTATATATTAGTGGCGGCATTTTCGACCCATTTACTCACAAATGGGTCGATTTGGGCTTGAATAACGGGTCAAAGAAAAACTGTTAGCTTTTCGGAAGTAGCCCATTTTGCCAAATAATATGTTTATTGAGAATATCATATCTAAGTATTTGGCAAACTTACTATTTATTATTAAGAAAATCGAAAAAAAAAGTGTTTCCAGTCAACCCCGCCCGTTTTTAGTCCTGAACAAAAAGTGACCCGTTACCAAACCCCCTAACCAGCCCATTTTGCCACCTCTAGTATTTTTACATTAACATTCAAATCGTGGTATACTTTATTCTAAACTTTGGATTCTTATACTTGCTCCTGTTGTGTCCTACTTCGTTTTATCAGTTTCAGCCGGCGGATCAAGGAATACGTCCGTGGTTGTTGTTACACTTGATACCAGTGAGGTATATATTATTGTTAGCTTGTCTTTTAGGACCGACACGCAGGTCATTTATATTGATCCAACAACCGGAATTCTTAGACACGTCCGGAAATTGGGTTATGATGTTTTCAACTCCCAAGATGAAGCACTAAACTACATCACAGATGATTCCAGACCGATTTGCAAATATACAACGTACGCCAAAGCTATATTGGGTTACGCAGTGCTTGGGGGCGTTGGTTTGCTGCTAGTTGCAACAAAGTTGACTGCTAGCATTCCGTATTTGCCTGGTGGCGGGTGTGTGTACACCATTGCTGAGAGCAAATGGATCAAAATTACGCTTTTAAACCCTCAACCGCAAGGGAAAGGAGAAGTAAAGAATATTCAGGAATTGACTGAATTCGAAATTGATGGAAAACATTATTTTTGTGAAACGCGTGATATCACCCGGCCATTTCCTAGCCGTTTTTCCTTACAAAATCCTGATGATGAATTTGTTTGGAATGGGTGGTTCTCGGTTGCTTTCCAAAGACTTGGACTTGGGCAGCATTGTGTCACTATGCTGCAGGTATGGTGCTTTAAACCGTTCTATTACATATTTACTTTCACTCCCAAAGTCATCTCATGTATAAATGTACACTGTACGCTCTTCATTTCTGTGAAATAAAATACGACTAATAGAATCTGTTGACTCTATGGTTGTGATGTATGTATTGTTATTCATAAAAATAAAATTTTTTCCAGAACCAGAACAACATGCTTGAACCATCATCTGACTATGTAATATCCAAATGGCATCTGGGATCTAATAGGATTGTATGTTCAAGTAATCCATGTCAACTTACAGGGATTTGTAGAATATCGAACATTTGGAACTGCAGGCCAGCAAGAAGGGATTGTTGCTCTTATAGCTCGTCGTAGTAGGCTTCATCCTGGCACTCGGTACTTAGCAAGGGGCTTAAACGCTTGTTACAGCACAGGTAGATTGACATATTTAAAAATGATTTATTATGTCTATTTCTTCTCGATACTTGCATATGATGTACAGATACGGAGTATCATATTTTTGAAGCTTGTTTCTTCCTTTAGTTTATTATGCTTTTTTATTAGTATCTGTATTGTCCAGGAAATGAAATCGAGTGCGAACAACTTGTATGGGTTCCAAAAAGATCTGGTCAAAATGTGCCCTTCAACACATATGTATGGAGACGAGGCACGATTCCTATCTGGTGGGGTGCAGAACTAAAGATGACTGCTGCAGAAGCAGCAATATATGTTTCCGATAATGATCCTTATAAAGGGAGTGCACGGTATTTCCAAAGATTAGTCAACAGATATGACACACGAAATTTGGATGTACTTGGTGCAAATCAAAATAAGAATGGCTTAGTCCCTATTGTATGTGTCAATTTGCTTAGAAGTGGTGAAGGGAAATCAGAAGCCATTTTAGTTCGACATTTTGAGGAATCACTAAATTATATCCGGTCAACTGGAAAACTTCCGAACACCCGAATTCATCTAATACATTATGATTGGCATACTAGTAACCGACTGAAAGGCGAACAACAAACCATTGAAGGACTTTGGTACCACTTAAAAGCACCTACAATATCCATAGGCATTTCTGAAGGCGATTATCTACTTTCTCGTCAAGATATGGAAAATTGTGAAGGTGATAAGATCTATAATGATGACATCAGTGGTTTCTTCTGCTTAAGAGTACATCAAAATGGTGTAATTCGTTACAACTGTGCTGATTCTTTGGATCGAACAAATGCTGCTAGTTTTTTTGGTGCCCTTCAAGTTTTCACAGAGCAATGTAGACGTCTCGGGATATATCTTGATAATGATTTGGCTATTGATCACAAAAATAGGACCACAAGTACGAAAGATAAGCCTTGGAAGCGTTTTGATATGACATTTGAGGAATTTAAAAGGTCGACTCTTTTATCACCAATATGTCAATTAGCTGACCTTTTCTTGATCGCTGGTGATGTTCATGCAACGATATACACGGGCTCTAAAGCAATGCATAGTCATATTCTTAATATATTTAGTGAAGAAGCAGCAAAGTCCAAAAATTTCTCGGTGGCACAGAATGTGAAGATAACCCTACAGAGAAGATATAATAATGCAGTTACAGATAGTTCTCGACAGAAGCAGTTAGAGATGTTTCTTGGATTAAGGCTTTTTAAGCATCTTCCCTCAGTATCAAGCCAGCCTTTGCATGTATGTAACTCTCAGAATTTTTAATTTATATTGTTTAATTTAAATGCACACGTTTATTTGATGTCTCTTTCTTGCTAGGTACTTAGTAGACGATCTGCCTTTCTTCTTAAACCAATTGTTAGTGTCGACCCGAGCTTTGGTGATGGAGACTGTCTTCTTAGTTTTAAGCGAAAAGACATCATATGGGTAACTATAGTCTGTTTTCTTTCTAGGCCTTGAAACTTTGATTCATTTTATGGTTTGACCCTTAGAACTCTTTTTCCGCAATGAGTTTTTCCTCAACTTTGTTTAATGTTTCATTTAAAGAACCAACTTTAATTAATCGGTTAAACCCCCTTAACTTGTTTTTCCATGGTCTAATCCGTAAACCTCTTTTTCTTGTACACGAAGAAAAATTGTGAAAAAGTGACCCAAAAAAAAGGTTGAGGGACTAAAACATTGCGAAAAAAGGTTTTGAAGGTTAAATCATATTAACCTCTATCTTTATCCTAAAAAATTGTAGTACTACATTAAATTTCATTAGGACTTTCCTAAAGCAGCATTCTTTTTGTATATCTTTGAATTAAGAGCTACATGTAGTTTTCAGTAAATTATGATTCAGTATCCAATGTAAAGTGGATTGATTGTTGTACAGGTGTCCCAGCAGGCGGCTGACATTATACAACTTTTTATCTACCTTAGCGAGCCTTGTCATGTTTGTCAACTTCTCTTCACTATATCACATGGTGCAGATGATTCAACATACCCAGCAACAGTTGATGTGAGAACAGGACGTGATCTAGATGCGTTAAAACTCGTTGTGGAGGTTTGACTTATCTCTTGACGTTAGGCATGTTATATTCACAACCACACTCTAATTTTTAATAATTGGCACAAATATGAAACACATAGGAGGAACCATGGATATGTATACATGATATAATGCCCACTTCTAGCTTTTAGCTTTTAACATACAAAACTAAGGGTATTACAGTCATTTTAGCACGAATTTGTTGTAAAAGATACTAATTTTTTTTGCAGGGAGTCTCCATTCCTCGGTGTCCTAATGGTACAAACATGGTAATACCCGTGCCAGGGCCTATTAGTGATGAGGATATGACTTCAAAGGGAGCCGGAGCAAGCGTACCTGCTACCCAAAGACTTCCATTCCTATATGACTTCAAAGGACAGGAGAGCGAATTGGACTTTCTTACTCGTGTGGTTGTACTCACATTCTATCCAGCTGAGTCTACCATCTCCCCAGTTACTCTCGGTGAGGTACATTGAACATTAACTAAATAATTTTACACTTTATAATGTTTAGTTTGTTTTGACTTTTGATTCTTCATTTAACTAGTGTATTTTCTTATGTTAAAAAAACTATGTTCTTATCTTTTAATTATCCCATTTGGGATGGCCACGGAAAGGGTTGGAAACGGTCATGGGGATACTTCGGTTAGGCCACCTACATCTGAGTCAAAGACTCGCCTTCTCTTCGTGACCTGGGAAAACCTCATTCGTTTACCCGTTTCATCCTGGGCCGTAGATTTTAGCTCCTGCGCAATACGCGTCAGACAGTGTTATCGTAATCATTAAATTTTGCTTGCAAAGAGACCCAGTTTGATATATTAAAATATGAGTTTTTGATGTGTGAGACCTTCCTGGAACTGATATTCATAATAATGCATATTGAAGGATGGCCATGTGAGCTGATGTTTGCGTATGATGTGGCTAAATAAATACACTGTAGATGCTGATTTATGTGCTCAGTCTTTCAATAATTAGATCTTCACTGTAAGATGTACCTTTATGGTATTAAAAAGCATTTATATCTTCACTGTAAGACCTCTTCAAATTAAGAGTTTTAATATGGGTCGTTCAATACTTTTTTGAAAGTTTTCATTTAATCTAGACCGTTTAGTTCCAGTTGTCATAAACAGATAACGTTTGGGATGTTGAACAGATTATATAGAGAAAGTGAGACAGATAACTGTCGATTGTACATACAAATGCATGCTATTGGTGGATGATATGCATCTATTAAAGTGGCGCATGTGATTCATGTTTAATTACTCTGTACTGGTTTATGTGACAGGTAGAGATACTTGGAATTTCTCTTCCATGGAGAGACATCTTTGCTTCCGAAGGCCCTGGCGAAAGGTTATTGGAGCGTGTTGTTAATATTAAAGATGAGGCCAACTTATTCTCGTCTAAAATAGATAACACTACCAATGTTGTCGCCTCAAAAAATGATGTCTTGGCACCTGGAAAATCTAATACATCCCCCAGCTCTCAGATGGATCTCTTGTCGGGTGACAACATTATATCAGGATCCGATTCACCACCAATAACGGAAATCAGTTTGGAAGAATTAGGTTATAGTTCGTGTCATGATCACAATGCTGAGAACAACTCTCAAGAAAATTCAACGCAAGATATAATACAAATTAAAAGGGGTGCAGAGCACTACATAAATTGCTTTGAAACTTTGACTGCCTTACATGGGGTATGCTATCTTACTCAAATTATCTTAATGTTGCATTGTCGTCGTTCTTTTTTTTTACTGTAAAAAGATGTGCTCTGTTAACTCGACTCTGCATGTTGCGAGTAGCACAATATTTCCCATTACCCAACCAGCTCGACCACCCTTTTTGTCATCTCTATTTCTGTGTAGTCGTTTATCAGTGCATGTAATTGTGGGCCCTCTATTTCGCTTTAATTTGTTTCATATACTGAGAAAAATAACTGACTATGAAGCTTTGCCTTTGCAGGGTAACAAATTAGGTTTTGTAGAAGCAATGAAACTTGAAATCGAACGACTTCGCCTCAATCTCTCTGCAACTGAAAGAGATAAAGCTTTATCTTCTATCGGCATTGATCCCATGTTTGGGTAAGCTTATTTAAAGTGCTTCATAGCTTATTGTATCTTGGAAAAGCGATTAAGCACTTTGAAGGTGTTCGGTTCAGCTTATGTCAAAAAAATTGTATCACTTTTGGGAAGGAAATCTCTCTCACTCGCACACCTGCACTTGCCGGAGGTCTCGTTGGAAGCAGTCTCCTCCCTACTCCTGGGTTTATCCTGGGTAGGGGTAGGATCTGTCTACATTCTACCTCCCCCATACCCTGCCCCGGCGGGATTGGGTTTGTTGTTGTTGTTGTACTTTTGGGAAGGAAATAAGCTAATACGAGTAATATAGAGAAATCATTGGGAGGCCTAAACTCATGCCCAATTCTTCCGTGCTTAAAATAATGTGTCATTATCTCAATGTTTATACAATTAAGTGGGTCCTTCTAGAAGGACGAATAAAGGTAACCGTGTTTTCCTATCTTTTTGGTCGACTAATCCACACATACTCAAACCGCTTAAAGCCCACGCCCCTTCTAGAAGGACGAAGGACGAAACTAAGCAAGTTTTTATTTGTTTATAGTACACATATTACTTAAGGGTTGTTTTACTTACTATTATAAATATATATATTTGTTATTTTACTTAAGGGTTGTTTGTTTCGGCTTATATAGCTGGCTTATGGCTTATTTGGTTTTGAGCTTATGTTTCATAAGCTCATTTTTTGTGGCTTATTTTGAAACTTTTTATAAGCTTATTATGTCATAATAAACTTTTTATAAGCCGAAAGCTAGCTATATAAGACGAAACAAACAACCCCTTATTATGCGTAAATGGAATGAGGTTGGAAATGATAATGGCGCTTACGGTGGTTTGACGGTGGAAGAGGGTGGCGCGTGTTCGATGGTGGCGCGTGTGTGGTCATGTTTTCCGGTGAGAAGAGGTGACGAAGAATTGGACTCCATTTTAGTGTCACTGTGTGTGTGGTTTTGAACCGGGTTTTTATAGATCTAATAATCTCGGGCTTAAAAAAGTCAGGGCTTTAACCAAATAGTGGGCTGTTTTGGCTCACATGGTCTGGACCGGACTTAGCCCGGCTCGGGTTTGGCTTTTTTTTTTTTTTTTTAAATAATTACAATTATGTAAAATAAACAAATTTAAAATATAAGTTTTGCTAAACATAGCGCATAAGAAACAAAGAAAATTCATAATTGATAGTACAGAGTCGGTTAACAGCGATTAAAATCAAAAGTTGTATATTTGCAAATATATTCTTGTGGTTTGCAAATTTTATAGTTTACATCATTGTTTGAAAAGTTACGACATCTATATCCTCTTTGTAAATAAAAGTTAGACATTATACATCTTTAAGGATGAATGATGCAACTTTTTTCCCTATTATCCACTAACGTTTTCCTCTTTTTATTATATTTTTAATTTAATTTAATTTATTATTATTAATTTTATTTTAATTAATAAAAATAAAATAATCTCTTATCTCTTATATAATAAAACAAAACCCCTAGTGGGTACTTTGTCATTTTGAAAAAAAAAAAAGAATATTTACTTATTAGGCAATATTTTAATTATTATTTAATTTATAAGTTTTTAAATTCGTTTTGTTGATATACTATACAAGTTGAAGATAAATACAAAAAATATAGATAAGATTTAAATGATTATCTTTAATTATAAAAAACTACAATTAAAAATCATAAATCAAACAAAATAAAAATTAAATTATTAGTTTTTAATAAATAAAAATATATCATTCAAAAAAATTTTAAAAAACCCGCGCGTGCGCGGGCATTATAACTATCTCTTATATAATAAAACAAAACCCCTAGTGGGTACTTTTGTATTTTGAAAAAAAGGAATATTTCTTTATTAGGTAATATTTTAATTATTATTTTTTAATTTAAAATTTTAAAAATTTGTTTTCTTGATATACTACACAAGTAGAAGATAAATACAAAAATATATAGATAAGTTGCAACTAACAACAGGATTAAATTTTTTAAACGATTATCTTTAATAATAAACAAATATAATTAAAAATCATAAATCAAATACACAAAGATTAAATTATTTGTTTTTTAAAAAATAAAAATATATCATTCAAAAAAAATTTAAAAAACCCGCGCGTGCGCGGGTATTATAACTAGTATTAAA
>LBNU01002903.1:86888-98875 GCA_014162995.1 Artemisia annua
TTTTTTTTTTTTTTTTTTTTTTTTTTTTTTTTTTTTTTTTTAAATCTAATTTGTAATTATTTACTGATTTAAAGTGAAGTTAATTTATTATTTACCAATTAAAACAGCATATGATGTTATGAACCATTATAACTGTATACCTCTTTGTTACATTGTATATTTGTATGATTATAAATTTGGTTAGTCTGATACTAGACGATTACTCGCGCATAGCAGTGACGGTGTATAGTAGCGTATGTGCCTATAAGTAGGGGTATTTTTGTCTTACAACATTACTCATTTTTTTAGTTTTTAAGATTTAAGCAGACGTGTTTTCTCTTTATATGTAGTATAGATTATAAATTTGGTTAGTGTGATATACGCGGGCTAGCCTAACAGGTATTACCCGTGGCCATCCTAAGATGTGTACATACCCGAGACATTTGGGATGCCTTAACTAGCTTGAATAATACAAGTTCAACTCACTAGTGTCGGAAAGTGGATGTAGTCACTAGTCACTACTTTTTTAGATTTGGCCTTATTTTCATTCCTGTTATGGTTTGGTTGTTGCGTGATTTTGTAACAACTAAGGACCTTGTTTAAATGGATGTTATGAATATAAGAAATACTATTAATCACATACTTAAGGTGGCTTTAGTGTTTTTCCGCGTTTTTTGAAACGTGGTTTACTTTATGAATTTCTATCTGTTTCGTGAAAATGCCATTGTATGACACTTCACGAGAATTTGTAGCGTGCTGAATATGTTTTTCCGCTAATATGAGTAGTTTTTTAGTTTTAAAAGGTGGGGTACTTTAGCTAACTTCTGTATTTAATGTTGTTCTAGATTGTAGATTCTTTCCCTCAGGAGCGTGAACATTAGTGGTATCGTAAATAGATAGAGCAGGCTCACTATGAGATAATGGAATCGCCTGGTTAGCCCCTCCAAACTTTTTCCTATTTTAGCATCATTGATATTGTTATTTGCTCCCGCGTTATTTGCTTAGGTATATATTAGTGGCGGCATTTTTGACCCATTTACTCACAAATGGGTCGATTTGGGCTTGAATAACGGGTCAAAGAAAAACTGTTAGCTTTTCGGAAGTAGCCCATTTTGCCAAATAATATGTTTATTGAGAAAATCATATCTAAGTATTTGGCAAACTTACTATTTATTATTAAGAAAATCGAAAAAAAAAAAAAGTGTTTCCAGTCAACCCCGCCCGTTTTTAGTCCTGAACAAAAAGTTACCCGTTACCAAACCCCCTAACCAGCCCATTTTGCCACCTCTAGTATTTTTACATTAACATTCAAATCGTGGTATACTTTATTCTAAACTTTGGATTCTTATACTTGCTCCTGTTGTGTCCTACTTCGTTTTATCAGTTTCAGCCGGCGGATCAAGGAATACGTCCGTGATTGTTGTTACACTTGATACCAGTGAGGTATATATTATTGTTAGCTTGTCTTTTAGGACCGACACTCAGGTCATTTATATTGATCCAACAACCGGAATTCTTAGACACGACCGGAAATTGGGTTATGATGTTTTCAACTCCCAAGATGAAGCATTAAACTACATCACAGATGATTCCAGAACAAGTTGCAAATATACAACGTACGCCAAAGCTATATTGGGTTACGCAGTGCTTGGGGGCGTTGGTTTGCTGCTAGTTGCAACAAAGTTGACTGCTAGCATTCCGTATTTGCCTGCTGGCGGGTGTGTTTACACCATTACCGAGAGCAAATGGATCAAAATTACACTTTTAAACCCTCAACCGCAAGGGAAGGGAGAAGTAAAGAATATTCAGGAATTGACTGAATTCGAAATTGATGGAAAACATTATTTTTGTGAAACGCGTGATATCACCCGGCCATTTCCTAGCCGTTTTTCCTTACAAAATCCTGATGATGAATTTGTTTGGAATGGGTGGTTCTCGGTTGCTTTCAGAAGAGTTGGGCTCGGGCAGCATTGTGTCACTTTGCTGCAGGTATATGTATATGTATTTGATAAATACTCCGTTTTTTATGGAAAAAAAATCCTAGATGGCCGTTTAAATGTACACTGTATGCTCTTCGTTTTTTGAAATAAATTGCGACTTATAGAATCTGTTGACTCTATGGTTGTGATGTATGTATTGTTATTCATAAAAATAAATTTTTTTCCAGAACCAGAACAACATGCTTGAACCGTCATCTGACTATGTAATATCACATAAGAACAAAACATAAAAAAGTAATAAAGCTATAAAAAAGTAAATATAATAGGATTGTAAATAGGATTGTATGCTCAAGTAATCCATGTCAACTTACAGGGATTTGTAGAATATCGAACATTTGGAACTGCAGGCCAGCAAGAAGGGATTGTTGCTCTTATAGCTCGTCGTAGTAGGCTTCATCCTGGCACTCGATACTTAGCAAGGGGCTTAAACGCTTGTTACAGCACAGGTAGATTGACATATTCAAAAATGATTTATTATGTTTATTTCTTCTCGATACTTGCATATGATGTACAGATACGGAGTATCATATTTTTGAAGCTTGTTTCTTCCTTTAGTTTATTATGCTTTTTTATTAGTATCTGTATTGGACAGGAAATGAAATCGAGTGCGAACAACTTGTATGGGTTCCAAAAAGATCTGGTCAAAATGTGCCCTTCAACACATATTTATGGAGACGAGGCACGATTCCTATCTGGTGGGGTGCAGAACTAAAGATGACTGCTGCAGAAGCAGCAATATATGTTTCCGATAATGATCCTTATAAAGGGAGTGCACGGTATTTCCAAAGATTAGTCAACAGATATGACACACGAAATTTGGATGTACTTGGTGCAAATCAAAATAAGAATGGCTTAGTCCCTATCGTATGTGTCAATTTGCTTAGAAGTGGTGAAGGGAAATCAGAAGCCATTTTAGTTCGACATTTTGAGGAATCACTAAATTATATCCGGTCAACTGGAAAACTTCCGAACACCCGAATTCATCTAATACATTATGATTGGCATACTAGTAACCGACTGAAAGGCGAACAACAAACCATTGAAGGACTTTGGTACCACTTAAAAGCACCCACGATATCCATAGGCATTTCTGAAGGTGATTATCTACTTTCTCGTCAAGATATGGAAAATTGTGAAGGTGATAAGATCTATAATGATGACATCAGCGGTTTCTTCTGCTTAAGAGTACATCAAAACGGAGTAATTCGTTACAACTGTGCTGATTCTTTGGATCGAACAAATGCTGCTAGTTTTTTTGGTGCGCTTCAGGTTTTCACAGAGCAATGTAGACGTCTCGGGATATATCTTGATAATGATTTGGCTATTGATCACAAAAATAGGACCACAAGTACAAAAGATAAGCCTTGGAAGCGTTTTGATATGACATTTGAGGAATTTAAAAGATCGACTCTTTTATCACCAATATGTCAATTAGCTGACCTTTTCTTGATCGCTGGTGATGTTCATGCAACGATATACACGGGCTCTAAAGCAATGCATAGTCATATTCTTAATATATTTAGTGAAGAAGCAGCAAAGTCCAAAAATTTCTCGGTGGCACAGAATGTGAAGATAACCCTACAGAGAAGATATAATAATGCAGTTACAGATAGTTCTCGACAGAAGCAGTTAGAGATGTTTCTTGGATTAAGGCTTTTTAAGCATCTTCCCTCAGTATCAAGCCAGCCTTTGCATGTATGTAACTCTCAGAATTTTTAATTTATATTGTTTAATTTAAATGCACACGTTTATTTGATGTCTCTTTCTTGCTAGGTACTTAGTAGACGATCTGCCTTTCTTCTTAAACCAATTGTTAGTGTCGACCCGAGCTTTGGTGATGGAGACTGTCTTCTTAGTTTTAAGCGAAAAGACATCATATGGGTAACTATAGTCTGTTTTCTTTCTAGGCCTTGAAACTTTGATTCATTTTATGGTTTGACCCTTAGAACTCTTTTTCCGCAATGGGTTTTTCCTCAACTTTGTTTAATGTTTCATTTAAAGAACCAACTTTAATTAATCGGTTAAACCCCCTTAACTTGTTTTTCCATGGTCTAATCCGTAAACCTCTTTTTCTTGTACACGAAGAAAAATTGTGAAAAAGTGACCCAAAAAAAAGGTTGAGGGACTAAAACATTGCGAAAAAAAGTTTTGAAGGTTAAATCATATTAACCTCTATCTTTATCCGAAAAAATTGTAGTACTACATTAAATTTCATTAGGACTTTCCTAAAGCAGCATTCTTTTTGTATATCTTTGAATTAAGAGCTACACGTAGTTTTCAGTAAATTATGATTCAGTATCCAATGTAAAGTGGATTGATTGTTGTACAGGTGTCCCAGCAGGCGGCTGACATTATACAACTTTTTATCTACCTTAGCGAGCCTTGTCATGTTTGTCAACTTCTCTTCACTATTTCACATGGTGCAGATGATTCAACATACCCAGCAACAGTTGACGTGAGAACAGGACGTGATCTAGATGCGTTAAAACTCGTTGTGGAGGTTTGACTTATCTCTTGACGTTAGGCATGTTATATTCGCAACCACACTCTAATTTTTAATAATTGGCACAAATATGAAACAGATAGGATGAACCATGGATATGTATACAGCTATACATGATATATTGCCAACTTTTAGCTTTTAACTTTTAACATACAAAACTAAGGGTATTACAGTCATTTTAGCACGAATTTGTTGTAAAAGATACCAATTTTTTGCAGGGAGTCGCCATTCCTCGGTGTCCTAATGGTACAAACATGGTAATACCCGTGCCAGGGCCTATTAGTGATGAGGATATGACTTCAAAGGGAGCCGGAGCAAGCATACCTGCCACCCAAACCAACCTTCCATTCCTATATGACTTCAAAGGACAGGAGAGCGAATTGGATTTTCTTACTCGTGTGGTTGTACTCACATTCTATCCAGCTGAGTCTACCATCTCCCCAGTTACTCTCGGTGAGGTACATTGCACATTAACTAAATAATTTTACACTTTATAATGTTTAGTGTGTTTTGACTTTTGATTCTTCATTTAACTAGTGTATTTTCTTATGTTAAAAAAACTATGTTCTTATCTTTTAATTATCCCATTTGGGATGGCCACGGAAAAGGTTGTAAACGGTCATGGGGATACTTCGGTTAGGCCACCTACATCTGAGTCAAAGACTCGCCTTCTCTTGGTGACCTGGGAAAACCTCATTCGTTTACCCGTTTCATCATGGGCCATAGATGTTAGCTCCTGCGCGATACGCATCAGACAGTGTTATCGTAATCATTAAATTTTGCTTGCAAAGAGACCCAGTTTGATATGTTAAAGTATGAGTTTTTGATGTGTGAGACCTTCCTAGAACTGATATTCATAATAATGCATATTGAAGGATGGCCATGTGAGCTGATGTTTGCGTATGATGTGGCTAAATAAATACACTGTAGATGCTGATTTATGTGCTCAGTCTTTCAATAATTAGATCTTCACTCTAAGATGTACCTTTATGGCATTAAAAAGCATTTATATCTTCACTGTAAGACCTCTTCAAATTAAGAGTTTTAATATGGGTTGTTCAATACTTTTTTGAAAGTTTTCATTTAATTTAGACCGTTTAGTTCCAGTGGTCATAAACAGATAACGTTTGGGATGTTGAACAGATTATATAGGGAAAGTGAGACAGATAACTGTCGATTTAATAAGTAACCGGGAAATGGATTCAATCCTGATTTAATTTAAGCTGATTATATAGGAAAGTGAGGGGGGTGATCATATGCTGCATAATGTGGTATCCTTCTAGCTTGTTCATACTTATGCATGTCCTTCTAGTGGATGCTATTTGTCTGTTATGGTGGTGGATGTGACTTGTTTGATTAACTCTGTTCTGAATTATGTCACAGGTAGAGATACTTGGAATTTCTCTTCCATGGAGAGACATCTTTGCTTCCGAAGGCCCTGGCTTAAAGCTATTGGAGCGTGTTGTTAATATTAAAGATGAGGCCGACTCTTTCCCATCTAAAACAGATAAAAATACAAATGTTATCGCTTCAAAAAATGATGTGTTGGCACCTGGAAAATTCAACACATCCCCCAGCTCTCAGATGGATCTCTTGTCGGGTGACAACATTATATCAGGATCCGATTCACTACCAATAACAGAAATCAGTTTGGAAGAATTAGGTTACAGTTCGTGTAATGATCACAATGCTGAGAACAACTCTCAAGAAAATTCCACGCAAGATATAATACAAATTAAAAGGGGCGCAGAGCACTACATAAATTGCTTTGAAACTTTGACCGCCTTACATGGGGTATGCTATCTTACTCAAATTATCTTAATGTTGCATTGTCGTCGTTCTTTTTGTTACTGCAAAAAGATGTGTTCGGTTAACTCGACTCTGCATGTTGCGACTAGCACAAAATATTTCCCATTACCCAACCAGCTCGACCACCCTTTTTGTCACCTCTATTTCTGTGTAGTCGTTTATCAGTGCATGTAATTGTGGGCCCTCTATTTCGCTTTAATTTGTTTCATATACGGAGATACAAAAATAACTGACTATGAAGCTTTGCCTTTGCAGGGTAACAAGTTAGGTTTTGTAGAAGCAATGAAACTTGAAATCGAACGACTTTGCCTCAATCTCTCTGCAACTGAAAGAGATAAAGCTTTATCTTCTATCGGCATTGATCCCACTACTATAGATCCCAACACATTGGTAGAAGAATCTTGCATTGGTTCATTATGCAAGGCATCAAACGCCCTTGCAATTCTTGGTCAAGTTTCTTTAGAAGATAAGATTACTGGTGCTATTGGTCTTGATCCTCTTGATGATGATATCGATATAGATTTCTGGAATATAAATAGAATCGGCGAGGGTTGTTGTGGGGAACCATGTAAAGTTCATGCAGAAACTTTGAGTTTAAGTTTGACTTCATCTCCTGAGTCAATATTTGTGTGCTCTGCATGTGAACGCAAGGTTTGTAGAGTTTGCTGTGCTGGTAAAGGTGCTATTCTTTTGAAAAACAGTAATAGTGGATCAAGTTCTAATGGCATGGATGGGGTTATATGTAAGCTGTGTTGTCGTGATGATATTCTTGAAGCATTGACATTGGACCATATAAGGGTTTTAATCAGTCAAAGAAAAAACACCCTTGCGAAAAAAGCTACTTTGAAAGCTTTGGATCAAGTGGTAGGGAATAATTTTTTCTCTGGAAAAAAGGAGGTGAGCGCTAAGCATGGAGACGTCAAAGCCCTTCAACAGTTACTTAATGGAGAGGAATCATTGGCTGAATTCCCATTTGGAAGCTTTTTGCACTCGGTATTTTCTTTCCTATGATTCTTTTACATGCTAAAAAGTTATTAATATTAATACGCTTCCATTTGAGACAAACAGCTTTTGCTAAAAATCTGGCTGTAGCTGTATAAAGTGTAGCTCTAATGCTGTTTCCTTGTTGTTTTTTAAGATTGAATCAGCCTCGGGTTCAGCTCCACCCTTGTCATTGCTTGCACCTTTGAATACTGGATTACGACAGTCATACTGGAGAGCTCCAGCTGGCACCACTTCTGCCGAGCTTATTATTGTTCTTGGAAATCTTTCTGATGTCTCTGGGGTTGTTCTTCTTGTTAGTCCCTGTGGCTATTCTATGTCTGATTCCCCTACGGTAAGTACAAAACAAGAATCTTTAAGCTTCATTTAAACTTTTCACTAAAACACATTAACCTAAATATGTATGAATCGTTTCTAATTGTTTGTGTTTCGTTTAATTTCCGTGGTTATACAGGTTCAAATCTGGGCAAGCAATAAAATACATAAGGAAGAAAGATCATGTGTTGGAAAATGGGAAGTTAGAACACTCATCACATCTTCTCCCGAGCTTTGTGGTCCAGAAGAATCTGGTAAGGAAGGTCAAACTCCTCGCCACATCAGATTTGACTTTAAAAACCCCGTTCGTTGTCGCATGATTTGGATAACGCTAAGTATTCAGAAAATTGTTTCAAGTTCTATTAGTTTCGGGAAAAATTCCAATCTTTTATCCTTGGATGAGGACGCTTTATCTGGGATGGGGAGGCGGGCTTCTATAGCAGGAACGTCTGAAAGTAATCCATGTATTCATGCAAAAAGATTTATTGTAACTGGATGTGCGGTGAAAGAAGATATAGGGGGGCTATCCTCACGAAGCTCTGAGCATGCTAGTAGCATAAGAAATTGGTTGGAAAAAGCTCCATTATTAAACAGATACAAGGTTCCCGTTGAGTCTGAGAAGTTGATTGACAATGATCTAGTCCTGGAACAAAATATTTCTCCAGCTTCACCTGTGATGGCAGGTTTTCGTCTAGATGGTTTTAGTGCTATAAAGCCTCAACTAACCCATTCACCTTATTCAACTATAAATACAATGGACGCATCATCTGTACTTTACCAGCACAGATTCTTATCTCCAGCCGTACTACATATTCAAGTATTTGCATCACAGGTACTTTCAACACCCAAAATGTCTTGTATATGTAAATATAGAAATAACTCGCTGTTTGTAAATTTACTTGGAGGTTATCAGTTCAACTATTACTTTGACGGACCTGACGTGAAATGCTAGAAGTTATAAGATACTGCTGAATATGTGCAGATGTGTGTGATTTTTATGTGAATATTAATATGTTATAATGATGGTCTCAGGGTTCGTCGGATGAGATGGCGGTGATTGGAGAATACAGGGTTCCAGAGGTGAAAAGCGGGACACCAATGTACTTCGACTTTCCAAAAATAATTAGCAGTCAACGAGTATGGTTTAGGCTGGTTGGAGATGTTACACAGTTTGCAGATGATCCCGAAGAAGGGGAAGGAGGGCGGCCGTTAGCAGCCGGGCTAAGTTTGTTGAACAGAATCAAGTTATATTATTATGCCTACCCCTCGGAGCTCGGGAGATGGGCTAGTCTTTCTGGTATATGATTTTGTGTCTATATAGCATTATTTTATTTTTTATTTAGGTATTTTTAGTACAAAATAATCAATTTCATTTTCTTCCAGGGGTGTATTCAGATTTTAAAAAATTGTGATTTATTAAAGGTCATAATAATCAGGTGTTGAAAAACATGTAAAGAATTGTTGCAACAAATTGATTTTTAGGGTAAATGCAAAATTATGCAATTGATTTTAATGTTACTCGTTTTCATGGCGATAAATATTTGTGATTTTGATTCTTAAACAAGACAAAGATCACTTGGTAGTTAAGCATATATCAAAACATAAAAGCGGGTAAACGGATGTGGGTGTTCATGTTCATATCAAAACATAGGTGCATATTTTCTGATTCAAATTGGATTTGGATTTATGTCTAAGAAACCTTATTTTATTATCTCTTTGAAATTCTATATTTTAAGGTATTTAAGTTACTTGGGTTATATATCTTTGGAAGTTTACATAAATGAGTATACAGTAAATTGAGAAAACCGTCTTGCGGTTTAGTCAAATTGCAGGCACGCGCGATACTTGCAACTTTAAAAGTGCGGGCATAGTCATCGTAGGGAACTTTGTTGTGCAATTATCGTCCATGTAACGCATTTTCAATTTTTATAAAATGAAAGTTCTATGAGTTGTGATGTGTTACTATACATTCTTATATACCAACCATAGGACCACTTTTCACTACTTCCTTACATTTATAGAGCAAAATCAAAATATAAAAATGACCTAAGATTGATGGCATCAATCATTGATGAAGGAAGCTTGCAAAACACTTTAATAATAATGTGGTCCATATGCTTTTATAATTCTTGAGAATCTTTACAAAATTTTGTATAACATAAGTTGAGACATATGATAGTTATGATAAGATTATAGGCATATTCTAAGAACATGCGTAATTGGTAAGCTTGTTGAACCATCAAAATAAAACATTTTTTTTTGAGAATTGATACATAGACCTAATTGTAAACCTAATTGTGGACCTAAAGACACGTGACATCATCCTGATGGTTGCAGACGGGGACCCACTTATTTTACAACCCATCAGGATGATGCCACATAGTTTTAGGTCCACAATTAGGTCTATAATTAGGTCCATATATCATTTCTCTTTTTTTTTTCAATACATGTCTAGTAGGTAAGCTTGTTGGATCACCTATTTAAAATATTTCTTGATGGCCTTAATTAGAAAGAGTGATATTTAATTAAGTCAAGACAATGCCACTTGTATCAACCAAACAAGAAAGCCACGAAAATTGGTAGAGCATTCCTTAATTTCTTTATTGAAGTGTTATTTTCTATCTTTATTTTTTAAATGTTTACATTGAGTGTTAAAGCTGATCTACCAAGAATAAAATCGTGCAACATGTCATATGTATTAAGGGCCCGTTTGGTTTGTAGGTGGTTTAGAATTGGATTTGGATTTTGTAATGATTTGAAAGATTTGAGAAAAAAATAAGAGAGAGTAAATATATTACTGGTATTATATTTGGGTTAGAAATAAAATAAAATGTTTTATATCATTTTAAAATTTAAATAAAATTAAAAAGTTATAAAATAATAATATGTCAATTAAACAAAAAATGATGTGTGGTTGTAATTGGATAAAACAAATTGAAACCTACTAATTATTTCTCAAACCAAGGCACCTCTCATGGATTCAAAAAAGTTGAATTTTGGGAATTAACTACTGTACGGCAAATGAATTAAAATGAACCAAACATTAGTTTAAAGGCCAAATCCTAATCTTTCATTCTCTACCATCAAACCAACCTGCACCTAAGTTCCTTTATGGAAATAAAATGATTCATTCAAAATTTTAAATGGTTCATGAAATAAAATGATTATTTGCCTTGTTTTATACATGGAATATTCATTTCGAGCCAAATGCTTTTTTAATCCAGTGATATGTGAGTGACCCAATAATCTAAAAGTTGTGGGTTCAAGGCTTGTTGAAAATAGTGAGATAATTGGTAAAAATTTACCCAAGAGAGAGAGGGAGGAGGAGGAAAAAAAAAAAAAAAAACCCTATATATATTTGTCAATTTGAAGTTATATCTGCTAAAAGTTGAATTAACCTATATAGGTTAACATACACACTTATTTTATTTTTTATTTTGCCGTTCAAAAAAAAAAAAAAAAAAAAATTGTTAACATACACACTTATTTAAGTTTTGATACGTTATACCAAACAAGTATTGATCTTTACAAGAACATACTTTAACTTATGAAGAACTCGTATATCTGGTAACTTCAACTGGTAAAACTTGGCAATTCGGACAAGTAGCATATTAAAGGGTCGAATAAACAAAAATCTAGCTAAAAATGAATCGGGTCAAAATTCGTCTTGTGTATACAGCTTCGTAATGCATGTAACTTCTTAAGTCGCTTTAACTAGATTGTAATACTATAGTCCGTTTCGATAAATTGTAATAATTATAGTTTGTGCTATATGTATTTAACATTTAGGTTTCCAGAAAGAATTTAGACTAAAAAGAGCTAGTCATCAACACTTGCTGGCTTTATACCTAATCCACCGAGTAAGTTTGTTGACATATTTTGAAGTTGAAGGCAAAAATTCAAAGAATGACCTAATAAACAGTCGAACTAGTAGACTAGATTTGTAGAAAAGCTTGGACATTTCTTTTTGGCATAAGACTAGTGGTAATAATATCACAAAGACGCGTCGATCATCCTATATGGCACCCTCAAGACTCACTTTCTTTATTAGACTCACTCTAGTCACACGCGTCTTGAGGCTGAAATTGAATGACTCAGTCGTCCCCAAGACCAAGTCATGGAGGAGTCTTATGTGGGCCAAAGGTGAGTTGTGTGAGTTCTTTAATTTATTTGTGTGAGGTATTGTATATGAGTGGGGTGTATTTGAGTAGTGAACTTGATTGTCTTATTACACTAAATTAATGTTTAAATTGGTAGTCGAAAGAAAAGGTTGATTAGCGCTAAAGTGATTGTGGTTAATTTGGTCGTGGTCTCTCTTATTACCACTAGCCTAAACATGTTTTTTTTTACTAGTTTTCTAGCTTGTTTTAAATATATAC
>LBNU01002903.1:99246-139767 GCA_014162995.1 Artemisia annua
AAAAAAAAAAAAAAAAAAATTGTTAACATACACACTTATTTAAGTTTTGATACGTTATACCAAACAAGTATTGATCTTTACAAGAACATACTTTAACTTATGAAGAACTCGTATATCTGGTAACTTCAACTGGTAAAACTTGGCAATTCGGACAAGTAGCATATTAAAGGGTCGAATAAACAAAAATCTAGCTAAAAATGAATCGGGTCAAAATTCGTCTTGTGTATACAGCTTCGTAATGCATGTAACTTCTTAAGTCGCTTTAACTAGATTGTAATACTATAGTCCGTTTCGATAAATTGTAATAATTATAGTTTGTGCTATATGTATTTAACATTTAGGTTTCCAGAAAGAATTTAGACTAAAAAGAGCTAGTCATCAACACTTGCTGGCTTTATACCTAATCCACCGAGTAAGTTTGTTGACATATTTTGAAGTTGAAGGCAAAAATTCAAAGAATGACCTAATAAACAGTCGAACTAGTAGACTAGATTTGTAGAAAAGCTTGGACATTTCTTTTTGGCATAAGACTAGTGGTAATAATATCACAAAGACGCGTCGATCATCCTATATGGCACCCTCAAGACTCACTTTCTTTATTAGACTCACTCTAGTCACACGCGTCTTGAGGCTGAAATTGAATGACTCAGTCGTCCCCAAGACCAAGTCATGGAGGAGTCTTATGTGGGCCAAAGGTGAGTTGTGTGAGTTCTTTAATTTATTTGTGTGAGGTATTGTATATGAGTGGGGTGTATTTGAGTAGTGAACTTGATTGTCTTATTACACTAAATTAATGTTTAAATTGGTAGTCGAAAGAAAAGGTTGATTAGCGCTAAAGTGATTGTGGTTAATTTGGTCGTGGTCTCTCTTATTACCACTAGCCTAAACATGTTTTTTTTTACTAGTTTTCTAGCTTGTTTTAAATATATACTTTTTTTTTTTTTTTTTTTTTTNTTTTTGGAGGTAAAGTGACAACAAACTCACTACACACTATACACATTCACGTATGACATATTATGAGTACTTTTTATAATCACCCACATTTATATATGTCTTATAAATTATAAATAGTTGTCTACGTCATATCTCTCTCATACTCAGTTTC
The DNA here is from genome assembly GCA_014162995.1 of Artemisia annua. Lineage (NCBI taxonomy): Eukaryota > Viridiplantae > Streptophyta > Magnoliopsida > Asterales > Asteraceae > Artemisia > Artemisia annua. Next base: position 100,352 of record LBNU01002903.1, read on the forward strand.
AGTGAAATTAAGTCTTGCTGTTGGCACTACATTAGATACAATCTCACATTGTCGAGATGAGATCTAAAACTACAAATACTTGGCATGAGAGCATTTTGCTAGATATTGTTAGGTTGAATGTCCATAAGTAAATCTGATGTGTATAGTTACGAAGAAATAGTTGATAATTAGATTATTTAACTGGTTATAAATTCTTTTACGCAGAGAAGGAACCTGACACAATTTAACTAGGTGCATTTACGAAAAATTATAAAAAAAGAGGAAAACAATTTTTTTAGACCAGATGCATTTAGAATGAATTGATGTTTTTTTTACAAAGATTAACACTACGCCGCTTTCATGAGCGTCGTTCTGTCCCTGCTTTTACCGAAAATTATGTAAGGAATAGCAGTGAGGTATAGGGTTTGACTATACTTAGTTTTTCTTTTCTAAAAAAAGTCAATGCTAAAAATAGAACAAAACGTATTTAGGTAGCCGTACATATTTATTTATTTCAAATGCACTATAGGAGTTTTTTTTTTTTTTTTTTTTTTTTTTTTTTTTTTTTTTTCTCTCTCTCTCTCTCTCTCTCTCTCTCTTTAGACAAGCCTTTATACATTTAGATGATTTATTTTAAAGTGATCATTTTATAAGTAAAAGTTTAAAACTTTACAACTCCTTCAACTAATTTTAGCTTTAAACGATTACAAATGATAATAATCATTTTTTATCAAGCAATCAATCTTAATTATTGTAGCTTAAGGTGGCATCAATTACTTTAGAAACATGTTAAACGCCTCTTATTATCTACTCATAAAGTTAAGAATAAATTGCAAAAACCATCATGTGGTTTAACGAAATCGCATATTTAGTCCAGATATTTCGAAAATGCAGTCGTAGTCCCTGTGTAGAACTTTGGAGAACATCATTGTGCAATTATCGTCCCTGATAGGAAGTTAGGAACCATGCTAGCGCTTTTAAAGTTTTGAATTTCTCATACCAAGGATGCTAATTGCACAACAAAGTTTCTCGCGGGGACTATACTTGCATTTAAAAAAAAATTGAACTATACCTGCGATTTCATCAAACCATAAGGACAGTTTTTGGTAATGAAATGGATATGTAGAAAATGGAGTTGATACTTGATAGTGGTCAAATAATTGACATAATGGAATATGCTAGTTGACATGAAAGACATCTCATAATTGCAAAATTAACTAAACAAAAGTTTGTACCAATCGGAGGTTGAAACCATCTTTGACAACTATTTATGCCAACTAACTAATCAAACACAAAAGTCACCTTTAGTACAATTACTCGATTATAGATGTTCTTCATGAGTTCTTTCAACTCTTTTTGGACTTATCATGTTACAATAAAACGATAACACTCAAAGAAGATCAATGCCGTTTTGCTAAGGGAGGTGATTTGCACACATTGTTTTTTGATTTGCACACTCATATGCACAAGCAGATAAAGCTTGATGTATATATAGTACAACCGTCTAAATCACTGATGAGTGTGTATGAATAAAAAAAATAGTGTGCAAATCAATTCTCTTTTACTAATTATTTTGTTTACATGTTATGATCATTATAGATTTTTTACCGCGCAACTTGATAGTTTTATTAACTGATCCTGTTACAGATGAAAAAGATGACGCGTAACCTTAAATGTTTCAAAATTCATTTTGATGATTAGAAAATTTAAGCGACCAAGTTGGATAATTAAATTTTTTGAAACTTACCATCGTTTTCATGTAACACTGGACGTTGCTCGTTATATAAATTGTAAAAAAAAATAAAATAAAAATAAAAATGTTTTAGAGCAACTTGTACGTATATCGAATGTGACATGCACACGAGGACGAAAATAATGTATGCCGATACGGATTGTGCATGTCTCGTACCCTCTTCTATAAGTTGGTAGCTTTCTTATCATAGAAATAGAATTCTAACAAACTCATTATTGTTTTGGCAATAATTTACATTGTTTTAATTCCAACAACTTTTGGCTACTTGTTATTCATGTTTTGTAGTTTTTGAGCAAGTTGGTTTAGCAAGAAATGAAACTTTTTTTATTGGGTAATCCGTTTTGTATTCAATGGTTGTGAAAACTAAAGTTGATTGTATTGAATTTTAGACACTTTGACATCCACATCACCTTAATTATTGAGTCACTAAAGCAATCTTTTTGTTTCATTTTATGACTTGAAAGTTTAGATGTTTTTGGAAGTTTGGTTAAAAGCTACATCTCACTTTTAAACTATTTCTATCTTTTAGCTTTTCTTCAATGTTAAGAATTCATTTTTTTTTTTACTTTTTAAATATATTTTGCTTTTGGGAAAGAAAATATTTTGCTTTTGGAAAAACGATGGTTTATAGCGATAAATAATTATACTTGCGAACGTGTGTCTTGAGATGACCATTGATGCAAATTACGAGTTCAATTTGTAATTTCATGCATGTAGCCGTAGCTTGAAAACGAGGGGCGGTGTGGTGTAAGGGTTATAACTGTGAGAAAAAATTTATGTGTTATAAACGAAAAATGATAAAAATTTGAATATTAAACAATATTTAAACTATTAATTTAGTGATGAATTTACTACTATTGTTAATCAAGAGTATTTTGATAATTAAACTTTACTATTTTTTAAGTTTTTAAGTTTAAGAAACTACTAGACGAGTACCCGTGCATAGCAACGGGATTTTATGGCGATAGATAGTTTATTGATAAAAAAAAAGTTTATAGGTTATAAACGAAAAATAATAAACGTTTGAAGATTTGGGAATTAAACATAATGTTTTGAAACCCGATTCGACCCGGGTGGTTCAACCAGTTGAACCATTCCGGTCGAAAAATGGGTTGATTTAAACTGGGTCAACTTGCTACGTTGGGTCGAAAACTGGTCAAATTAAAACACAAACCGGTTGACCCGGGACGCTTCAAAACCCGACGGGTTGACCCATTTTAATTTGACCCATTTCTGAGCCAACCTAGGAAGTTGACCCGGTTTAAATCGACCAATTTTTCGACCGGAACGGTTCAATTGGTTGTACAATGTAAATAAATCATTATACTTTTAAGTAATGGATAATGTTTTGAAACCCGGTTCGACCCGGGTGGTTCAACCGGTTGAACCGTTCCGGTTGAAAAATGGGTCGATTTAAACCGGTCAACTTGTTATGTTGGGTCGGAAATGGGTCAAATTAAACCGGGTTTGAAGCGTCCCGGGTCAACCCGGTTTGTGTTTTAATTGGTTGTACAATGTGAATAAATCATTGTACTTTTAAGTAATGGGGTGTTTTAATAAGAGTATTAATTACATTTCACTTTTCTCTCTCATTTGACTATTGTTGAAAACTCAACATTTCACTTTTACCATTTTTCCATTATAGATAGTATAGATTTGTATGAAACTCAACAATTGAAAACTCAACATACCCGGTTTGTGTTTTAATTGGTTGTACAATGTGAATAAATCATTGTACTTTTAAGTAATGGGGTGTTTTAATCAGAGTATTAATTACATTTCAATTGATTTGTAGTTTCCATCAATAGTAGCTCGTTTCCATCAATAGCCGGTTGAAACTCAACAATTGAAAACTCAACATTGACATTGAAAACTCAACATTGACCTTGAAAATTCAAGGTTGACCATTTTTCCTTTATAAGTAGTAGAGATAAATACGTTATAAATAATATATAAATTTTGCTTTCTGGAAAGAAGATATATATTAGGTCATTTTCATCTCATTAGTAACTAGTAATCCTCTAAAACAATCCTCCAAAACATCGGTAATGTTACGTGTAAGACTCGCTATACATTTTTGAATTTTGGGTAGTTTCATTTTTCAAACAATCTCACCCCATTAATCACGTAGTTAATTAATACACTTCTTCAATTAAAACCAATCTCATTACACACTGACATAACGTTATCTTCTTAAAAACCCATAACATCCTCTAATCTATCTCATCCCATTAATAGGTGTATCATTTCTTAAAAATTAAAAAAACTTGAAAATATTAAAGAATTTTAAAAACTTAAAATTCATTTTAGAAAACACACAAAAATATAAAAATTTATTTGAGAATACATTAATGTAATAGTTGACTTGAAAATACATAAAACTGAAACACGGTATATTAATATTAGAAAACGTACACGTGCATAGCAACGAAATTTTAAAAAGACATATAGTTATAATTATATTTTGCATGTGTATTGTGTAACAAAAAAATCACTATAACTATTTGCCGCTATAAAATCTTGTTGTTATGCATGAATACTCGTCTAGTTTACATTTATGTATTTACTTAATCTATTAAAACTTTTAAATTTAATCTATTAAAACTTTTAAATGTGTAGTCAGTGTTTTAAGACAATATATAATTTTGTAAGTTATGTATAAGGACACACGGTATTAACATATACTATTGGGTTTAATCTAGGTGAAGCGGAAAAAAAAAGAGTGAGGTTTATTCCTCAAAAGCGAAGGTTTGAGAAAGACATACTGCCCGTTTGGATTTCCCTGCACGACTAACTACTAACTAGCCGTTAAAAAAATAATAAAAAAATAAATAAAATAAATTAAAAAATATAAGCTAGCTAATACAGAGCATAGCTCACGATAACTTGATCTTTAACATGCTAACGATGTCAATGGGTGTGTATTAGTTTTAATCAAGGTAATAAATAACGCGAGACATGGCGTGGCGGCATTACCAATTTTCGCGTCTTAGTTTTAGTCTAATGGTATGTGAGTTGCCAAACAATTTAAAGGTTGTGGGTTCAAGCCTCACAATAAGCATTTGTGAGATATTGTAATTTATGTGGTATAGGTGTGAACAAATTGCCGTTCTTAAAAAAATAAAAAAAGTAAAAAAAAAAAATGTTGTAGATATAACTCCCAGAGTAAGGATCAGATAAGAAGTAATCTTAAAATAAGAAGTGATAAGAAGTAATATAACCGAATATCCGAGATGCATCAACCTAAATTAAATGCATTCCTAATATCTTAGATGCTTTCTGTTTCAAAAAAAAATATCTTAGATGCTTTATAATGTGTTTTCTAGCTTTTAATTAGATGTATATATACCTATATGGGATGCATTTCACGATGTCTTTTTTATTTTGTTCCTCTACATGTGACCAAATCATAAAAATCAAGTTACATCATTTTCACTTCAAAATAACTTTCGAAACTCAATGGGGTGCATCTAAATGAATAGAGATGAATATAATTCAAGTCGTTGCATCTCAAATGTATGGTTATAATCACTTCTTACCACTTCTTATTTTAAATTACTTGTTTCTGAATCCGTTTCCATAACTCCCATACGCTTATAAATAAAAGAAAATTCATTACACGTATATATTTCCATCATCTTCTTCCACAGTAGTAAAAAATTTTATAAAATTATTAAAAAAAATTTCATTTTAGAAAGTGGAAGTAAGTGGATACCACCAAAAAAGACATACTCCTGCTACTAATAAACATAACGGAAAAATATAAAAATAAAAAAATATATTCATATTTATATTTATACATTTCCTGTGTGTGTGTGTGTGTGTGTTTTTATTTCCTCTTCTGGATCTTCTTCTTCTTCTTCACCACCATCAAATCAATCCGTCATTTCCACCGCGCGTGTATCACAATCGCCGCCGTCAAAACCTAATTTTTACCGATTTCTTATTTTTTTTAGGTCAAAATTGGCGGCTACTCACGATTGCATTATTTGGTAATTATATATTTTTGACTCTTATTTACTTGATCTGATTGATGTCAAGATGAAATGATGCTTTGATTCATTTTTTTTTTTTTTTTTTTTTTTTTTTTTTTTTTTTTTTTTTTTTTTTTTTTTTTTTTTTTTTNTTACTGTTTGGATATTGTTTCGTATAAATGTGGAAATTTGGAGCTGTTATGGTTTCGATGTAGTTGAAAATAAGCCGAAAAACAAATAAGCTCATAAGCCCACATATAAGTCTCAAAATAGGTGTTTTTATCGGAAAATTTTTGTGATGTTTTATGTTTTGATTAGTGTATAAATGTGAAAATTTGGAGCTGTTACGGTTTCGATATTTTACGCGATAGTTGAATTAGTTGTGGTTTGGATATAAATGTGGAAATTTGAAGTTGTTATGGTTTCGATATATCGGATAATTTTACGCGATAGTTGAATTAGTTGTGGTTTATAGGTTTAGTGAGAATTTGTTGATTACTGTTTTTTCGATATTTTTCGTAATTGTTTCGTAGAAATGTGGAAATATAAGGCGATATGGTATATAGCTGAATTAGTTGTGGTTTAAGGTTTAGTGTTTGAGGAAGTCGAGTTAGTGATTAGTTATGTTTTGTTGTTGGAAGTTGATGTTAGCGAGAGTAATGTAGTATAGGGGATGTTTGTTTAAGTTTATATGTGGGCTTATCAGCTTATTTGTTTATCGGCTTATATTTCATAAGCCCTAATTTTCCGGCTTATTTTGAGATTTGTGGGCTTATATAAGTTTATTATGGTATAATAAACTTATATAAGCCCACAAGTCTCAAAATAAGCCAGAAAATTGAATTAGTTGTGGTTTTAGGTTTAGTGAGAATTTGTTGATTACTGTTTGGATATTGTTTCGTATAAATGTGGAAATTTGGAGCTGTTATGGTTTCGATGTAGTTGAAAATAAGCCGAAAAACAAATAAGCTCATAAGCCCACATATAAGTCTCAAAATAGGTGTTTTTATCGGAAAATTTTTGTGATGTTTTATGTTTTGATTAGTGTATAAATGTGAAAATTTGGAGCTGTTACGGTTTCGATATTTTACGCGATAGTTGAATTAGTTGTGGTTTGGATATAAATGTGGAAATTTGAAGTTGTTATGGTTTCGATATATCGGATAATTTTACGCGATAGTTGAATTAGTTGTGGTTTTATAGGTTTAGTGAGAATTTGTTGATTACTGTTTTTTCGATATTGTTTCGTAGAAATGTGGAAATTTAAGGCGATATGGTATATAGCTGAATTAGTTGTGGTTTAAGGTTTAGTGTTTGAGGAAGTCGAGTTAGTGATTAGTTATGTTTTGTTGTTGGAAGTTGATGTTAGCGAGAGTAATGTAGTATAGGGGATGTTTGTTTAAGTTTATATGTGGGCTTATCAGCTTATTTGTTTTTCGGCTTATATTTCATAAGCCCTAATTTCCCGGCTTATTTTGAGATTTGTCGGCTTATATAAGTTTATTATGGTATAATAAACTTATATAAGCCCACAAGTCTCAAAATAAGCCAGAAAATCGAGGCTTATGAAATATAAGCCGAAAAACAAATAAGCTCATAAGCCCACATATAAGTCTCAAAATAGGTGTTTTTATCGGAAAATTTTACGCGATAGTTGAATTAGTTGTGGTTTTAGGTTTAGTGAGAATTTGTTGATTACTGTTTTTTCGATATTGTTTCATAGAAATGTGGAAATTTAAGGCGATATGGTATATAGCTGAACTAGTTGTGGTTTTAGGTTTAGTGTTTGCGGAAAACGAGTTACGATTTAGTTTAGTGAGAATTTGATTACTGTTTCAATATTGTTTCGTAGAAATGTGAAAATTTTGAAGTCGTATGGTTTGGATATAGGTGTAGTTGAATTAGTTGTGGTTTAAGGTTTAGTGATTGAGGAAGTCGAGTTAGTGATTAGTTATGTTTTGTTGTTGGAAGTTGATGTTAGCGAGAGTAATGTAGTATAGGGGATGTTTGTTTAAGTTTATATGTGGGCTTATCAGCTTATTTGTTTTTCGGCCTATATTTCATAAGCCCTAATTTCCCGGCTTATTTTAAGATTTGTGGGCTTATATAAGTTTATTATGGTATAATAAACTTATATAAGCCCACAAGTCTCAAAATAAGCCAGAAAATTGAATTAGTTGTGGTTTTAGGTTTAGTGAGAATTTGTTGATTACTGTTTGGATATTGTTTCGTATAAATGTGGAAATTTGGAGCTGTTATGGTTTCGATGTAGTTGAAAATAAGCCGAAAAACAAATAAGCTCATAAGCCCACATATAAGTCTCAAAATAGGTGTTTTTATCGGAAAATTTTACGCGATAGTTGAATTAGTTGTGGTTTTAGGTTTAGTGTTTGCGCAAGTCGAGTTACGGTTTGGATGTAAATGTGGGAATTTGAAGTTGTTATTATGGTTTCNTTTTTTTTTTTTTTTTTTTTTTTTTTTAGTTTGAAGATGAAATAATGCTTTGATTGATTAATTTTTAATTTTTTGTGATGTTTATGTTTTGATTTGTTTTGTAGAAATGTTAAAATTTGGAGCTGTTATGGTTTAGTGGCAAATTTTAGGCGATAGTTGAATTAGTTGTGGTTTTAGGTATAGTGAGAATTTGTTGATTACTGTTTTTTTCGATATTGTTTCGTAGAAATGTGGAAATTTAAGGCGATATGGTATATAGCTGAATTAGTTGTGGTTTTAGGTTTAGTGTTTGAGGAAGTCGAGTTAGTGGTTTGTTGTTGGAAGTTGATGTTACCGAGAGTGAGAGTAATGTATTATAGTTAAGCAGTGAATTATATTGTACCGGTATTAGAGTAACAATGATTTTTAGGAGGAGTTATGTGAAAATTTGAAGTTGTTATGGTTTGGATATCTTGAAACCTTTCTGCTTATGTAAGCTTATTATGTCATAATAAACTTATATAGCGTAAAAGTTTCAAAAATAAGCCACAAAAAACATAAGCCAAAAACCAAATAAGCCATAATCCCACTATATAAGCCGAAACAAACACCCCCTTAGGTTTAGTGGTTGCTAGAAATGGCTGTTGAATTGGTGGTGTCAGTGATTAGTTTATCTGTGTTGTTGGAAGTTCATGTTAGCGAGTAATGTATTATAGTTAAGTAGTCGAATTTACTGTTATATTTAGTGTTTAGGTTTTACATATTCTGTAGCGTTTAAGATTGTGTTAAGGGACTTGTACTGGTATTAGAGTAACAATGGGTTTTAGGAGTTGTTAGTAACTAGAGGTGGCAAAACGGGCGAGCTGGTCGGGCACGGTCAACAGGCCAAACGGGCTCGAGCCCGATCGAACACGGGCTAAACGGGTACGGGCCAAACGGGCTCATGTTATACGATTCACTTTAGAAAAGACCCAAAAACGAAATAAATTCCTTAAACATAACACCCCATTTATATTTTAAAAAATAAATATATTATATCTATATGTTTTTCTTTAAAAACGATTGTAATGTTCTACAATTGAGAGAAAATATGTGCCCGTTAGTGCCCATTTAACTTTTCAATGGGCCATACATGCCCATTTCAAAAAAAGGAGGGGGCAAAATGTGCCCAAATCTTTTACAATTTAGCCTAAATTAGCCTTTTTTTTAGTGGTTGCTAGAAACAGTTGTTGAACTGGAATGTTTTGAAGATAAAATGATGCTTTGATTGATTACTGTCAGTTTTGATGTTTATGTTTATGTTTAATTAGTATATTTGTAAGAAATTTGAAGTTGTTACGGTTTCGGTAAATTAGATGTATTGAAAATTTGATTAGTGGATGTTGATTTAGTTGTGGTTTTAGGTTTTGTGTTTGCGGAAGTTGAATTAGTGGTTGCTAGAAATAGTTGTTGAATTGGAATGTTAGTTGCTCAATTGTGGTGCTAGCGGGTAGTTTAGTCGGTTATGTTTTGGTATTAGAAGACTAGAAGTTGAGGTTAGCGAGTGATGTAAGATTGTTAAGCACTTGATTTTACTGGGACACTTCTGGTTTGCATATTTTGTAGCGTTTAAGATTGTCTGAAGNGTTTGCGGAAGTTGAATTAGTGGTTGCTAGAAATAGTTGTTGAATTGGAATGTTAGTTGCTCAATTGTGGTGCTAGCGGGTAGTTTAGTCGGTTATGTTTTGGTATTAGAAGACTAGAAGTTGAGGTTAGCGAGTGATGTAAGATTGTTAAGCACTTGATTTTACTGGGACACTTCTGGTTTGCATATTTTGTAGCGTTTAAGATTGTCTGAAGGGAGGTGTATAGGTTTAATAGAGCTACAATGAATTTTTAGGAGTTGTTGCCTATGTATTAATTTATGCTATCCTCCACATGTGACTATAGATTAGAAGTTTACGTACATGTAACTTCTCGACTAAGAACAAGTGCTGTTGGGATGGTCGTTGTGGGTTTTTGATCTCTTATGGAATCGCTTGTTGAATGCTAAATTCTGGTTTGCTATACAAGTATTGGAGCATATAATAACTATCGCATTAACAAGCCTTGAAAGCGTGGCACTCGTCCACTATTGTATGCCAATCTTTCATACATGTTGGATTTTTTGCTGTGTGATCAGATGGAGGACGTATGCTAAGATTATAGGACTGTTTATGATTATGGGTGCGGAAACTTATGTGGAACTTCGTTTCTGTGGTTTATCTGTCAAGTTTGGCTGTTAGTGCCCTTTCCAGCTCATCATTGGCTAATTAATGTCAATATAGGAACATTTTTTATGTCAGAGATCCCCACAATGCTTTTAAGTCAAAATGATCCTGAACCTAAAGTTAGTTAATTTAAAAAGGCACTTCATTTAATGTTCACAATAAAAATCAGAAAGTGGGTATAATGGGGTTTTATTTTGGTTTTATGTGTGCATTCTTATGTTAGGCTGTTATTTTGGTTTTATCCCATCTTTTGATGGGTATTTCCTATGGGGGGTAAACTATTAATAATGGGGTTTTAGGCTAGTTTATTTGTTCCCTGTGTCTAAGTAGGGGTTACCAGGAATTGAAGATCAAGCGGTTTTATATTTGATTTATGAGACAAGCAACTTTAGGTTAGATGCCATAGGTCATGCTCGCAATATCTCATGCAACATAGGTGATAAGGTGTGAACCTTAAATGGCTAGTGTTTTTACTCACCCTCATCCGATGGAAGGTGAAGTTTGACTTTACGCTTAATTGTTGGAAATGTCTAATTATTAACCAGTTTTCTTTAGACTATTTATTCATGAAATATAAAGGAACCGTTTCCAAACAATATCATCAATTTTGTTTGATGATGACAATGTGCAACTAAGTGATTCTGATTAATAATGCATACTGTTCTGTTATTCTGGTTCTTATGATGGACTTTGCATATTTATTAATTTTACAGCGAAGGGAAAATTTCGATTGCCGCTGTCTGTTGCACTTCATTCTTTTCGCGTTGCAAACGGCATGCAGAACAGTGGCAGTCTTCCCAAGAGCAATTCTTTAAGAACCCCTCAACAGTCACTTCGTCGCCTCAATTTTTGCTCGCAAGTAGCAACGGGTCAGCAAACATCTCCAGTCGTGTATCCAGAAAAACGTACCAAGAATAAGGCATCAAGAAGAAATGATGTCAGCGCCAGCAGCGATGATTCCAAGAAAGCTAAGAGGGAGGAACACAGGATTGATATTGGAGATGAGCAATCTGATTTGTTGGGATATGAAGTCATTTCTGGAAAGCTAGTTTTGGATAAGAGAAAGAACATAAAAGCTACCGATGCAGAAAATACAACTGAAAATGCACACTTGGATACTGTTGACGCTAAACTTACAAGCAGGGTGTTGGTTTGGGGTTCACATGTTTTAAGCCTTGACGACGTCGTTTCGGTAAGTTTTCTAAACAAAGCGGAAAATGGCAACAAAGTGCTATGTAGTGATCACTTCTTACTAGTATTTAGAATGCACGTTTTTTACATGGTTAAAAAGTACTTTTCATGTATTTGGTAAAAAATGAATAGTAGTACATCGTATTTTGTTGCAGCTTGTCGAATAAAAGTTCAGATTATTCATGCTTTTGTTTGGTCGACTTTTTCTTTATTGATGGTTATTTTGCCTCCTCACATGACTTGTGCAGGTGACGTACAACTATGGTCTAAGACATTTTATAGTACATTCATACCCTAAAAAAAAGTCCTCATTTTGCTTCTCGAAATCTGGCAGAAGCAGGAAGGATTTTTGTTTCCTGGCTTCAACTCCAGACGAAGCTTCACAATGGGTTACTGGGTTTGCAGATCAGCATTGTTTTGTGAATTTAGCTCCTCATCCTTTGGTCTCTTCAAAGAAGCAGGATTCCGAAATAATGGCATTAGATTTTTCTTACACACATATTAAAAGTAAAAGTCCACCTCGGATGCTTGTCATCTTAAATCCCCGGTCTGGACGTGGTCGCTCCAGCAAAGTTTTCCATAATTTGGTCGAACCTATATTTAAGGTAACACATAACCTCTGTTTTTTAGAAACATCTTAACAACTTATTTTAGTTAATTGAAGTTCTATCTGTTAACGATTTTATTGCCAATAATTATGCTTTACAAAGATCAGTGGATTAACTAGACATTAGATTTTGATACAAAGAGGCTACGTTTCCTTCCTTTTATATAGTTGGCAATGTGATATGCTTGTTCAATATGGCTTTACTAAAAAATTTTCACCATATAGTCTTCTAGGACTTCTGCTTTTTATGAATTATCTATTGTAAATGACAATTTTTATCTGACAATTTATCACATGATCTAATCTGTTTCGAGCAAGTTCTGTTTGCGAGGATTAATTTTCATTTATCCACATATATAGCTTGCAGGGTTTAAGCTGGAAGTAGTCAAGACGACATCTGCTGGCCATGCTAGGAATCTAGCTTATAGTGTTGATTTTAGCACATGTCCTGATGGTAAGCATTCTGTACCCTTCCGTTTTCATTTTAGTTTGCATTCTTAGAGAATTATTTGTCAGTTCTCAACCATTTGGGATTTTGTACCTTATACCAGGAATTATATGTGTTGGAGGCGATGGAATCGTCAATGAGGTTGGTGTTTATTTCTTCACTTAGTCATATATGTCCACAATAGCTTTTATAATGCAAGTGTTTAGCATCTCGGGAATACAAGTGCATGAGTTTTGAACACACAATTACTAAGTTTTCCTTAACAAAATCAACGGCATACCGGTTTGGTGGTTATAGTAATATAGCAATTATTTTTAGTCTACAACTAGAGTAGTTCTTATAGTTTTTGGATAAAAATAANTGTAAATATAAATAGCTTCAATGACTTCCCTATCCACAACAAACTAGAGTTGACCACAGCTGGCTTGAATGAACAGCTGATGTTCTTTCTTTAACCTGAATACATAGTTCATGGAAGTGACATAGGAAAGAATGACTATCAGTTTTTTGGTTAGAGTGAATTTCTGATGGATCCAATAAGCTAATCTCTTAATATAATAGAAAACTTTGAGGAGCGTATATCTATATTTCCTGTCAGAAGTTAGAGACTTATCTCGACCTGAAGTCATATATAGAAGCTTAATTTGTTTTGATTAGTAAACCACATCAATTATGTTTTTTCCTACATTTTACTAGCGCTCTAGCTGTACTTACTAAAATTTAGTATGATATACAAGACATTGATCTATAGTCTTACTGGTAGTTTATTTACGTGATGCCGTTTCTTGTGTAGGTACTGAATGGTCTTCTTTGTAGAGACAACCAAAAAGAAGCAATTTCAATCCCAATTGGTATCATACCGGCTGGCTCTGATAATTCTTTAGTATGGACTGTTCTTGGAGTTAGGGATCCTGTATCTGCTGCACTTGCTATAGTGAAGGTAATGATTGGTACTGGTTTCAAGTGAAGCATGAGGTCAAATGGAAAAGTCTCCAATCTAAGCTTATTGTGCATCTTTTTTGCAGGGAGGTCTGACTGCTACAGATGTATTTGCTGTCGAATGGATTCAAACAGGTGTCATTCATTTTGGAATGACCGTTTCATACTTTGGATTTATCAGTGATGGTAAGCCTCATCACTCTCTAACTACCGGCTCTATGTAGAATTTTGCTATTCACGGGAGTCAGACAAATTACATCTTGATTGTTCACTTGTTTGCTAAAGAAGGTGGTCAGTAATGAATCCCCATACCTCTTTGCAAAGACGGAATGTTTTGTTAGTGATAATCTTCTTTCTGGCATTCTTTGTGGACCCTTGTTCATGTGTTTTGCTAGAGTAGTTGATCTATAGGATTTTTCAAAACAAATAACACAGCTTTAGCATTCTCCAACCTTTTGTCATCCCATACCCGAAAATCGATACTATTTGGCATCTTCTTCAGGTCTTCGTATCTAATATTCTATTCATCCAATGTTATAAACACAGTATATTAGAGAGTAATAACCTCTGTGCATCAGAAGCGACAGTTGACACCCATTTACTTATAAAGTTTCTGATTCGGGTTGTGTTTTATTTCTAAATTAGTTAAATAAAACTTTTAGGCAAGTGGGTAACGGGTCAAGTAGGTTATTGAAAGTCGCCCAAAGTTTATTTTCTTGAAAGCGTATTATTAAGAGCATCTCCAATATCCTATGACAAAAGCTATCATTTTCATAACACCTCAATATTATGTTTACTTTATTTAATTAATAGCTATACTGGTATATTAACAGGTATGTTATATCTTTAAACTTTGTAACAGTGTTGGAACTTTCTGAGAGATACCAGAAACGCTTCGGTCCTCTACGTTATTTTGTTGCTGGTGTCCTCAAGTTCTTATGCTTACCAAAATACAGCTATGAACTAGAATATCTGCCTGTATCCAAAGAAAAAGCCGATCTAGAAAGACAAGCCTTAGCTGACAAAGATATGGTCGACATGTCAGATTTATACACTGATGTCATGAGGAGATCAGATGGCATTCCGAGAGCTTCTAGTTTATCAAGTATTGACTCTATAATGACCCCTGGTCGGTCTGGAGCTGATATGGATACAACCTGTAGTAGCACAGAGCCATCAGATTATGTACGGGCCATTGATTCAAAGTCAAAGCGCCTTTCGAGTGGAAGAAGCAATGTGACATCACAACCAGAAGTCATTCATCCTCAGCCACCACTTTCATCAACTCCAAATTGGCCAAGAACACGGTCGAAGTCAAAGACAGATAAAGGGTGGAGTGGACTGACATCATTACAGGTGAGGAATTTAGAGACTTGGAAAAAGATGTGTTTTCACAATAAAAGGGTTCTTGTTATATACGTAGTACTCAACATACAGCATAAGCCTAATACACATTGCAAAATACATATTTATACCCTTTAAACATCTTTTTATTTTCCTAACCGTGTGAAAAAAAATATTTACAAATTATGATGATAAAAATAGATATGTTGCTGATTCGTGCAATAAATCAAGAGATGGCCATTTCGAGTTTTCCACATTGACTTGTAAAAGTCTGATTAGGTATCTTAAATGGGTCGAACAATTACAGAACTTAGTTAAAAGGAACTTGGCCGTGTGGGTGGAATGGAATGGGGCAAAAGTCGCCGTAAGTTATCTTAATGCATCCCGCTAAAGCTTATTATTCAAAGCTTTACATTGTTACTATTAAATATAGTTGTTGCAATATTCATAATTTTTAAAGCTGGACAAAAAAGTGTTATGGGTTAATCCCATCTGATCTGTTTTGACCTCCTTTGAAAACCCTGCATTTCAACCGGAAGCTTTTTTTGACCCATTATCTAATCTGCCTGCCTCGTCACTTTTGTAAATTTTGATCAGCTAGTATACCTGTGACATGGTTCTGGGTTGAGAATATTGATTTGGTGCATAAAGTTTGATTAACTTTTGACAACAGGATCCTACTAGATCTTCGTGGGGAAACTTAGGAGCACATGATAAAGAGGATATATCATCAACAATGTCAGATCCAGGCCCGATTTGGGATGCCGAACCTAAGTGGGATACAGAACCCAATTGGGAAATGGAAAATCCGATAGAATTGCCGGGCCCACCAGATAATGATGGAAATGAAGAAAGGAGGGAAATTGGGATTACATTGGAAGAAAATTGGGTTGTTAAAAAAGGCAAGTTTCTTGGGATTCTGGTATGCAACCATTCTTGTAAAACTGTTCAAAGTTTGAGCTCTCAGGTGGTGGCACCAAAAGCGGAACATGATGACAATACTATGGATTTATTGTTGGTTCATGGAAGTGGACGATTAAGGCTGTTAAGATTCTTTATACTTCTGCAGATGGGCCGGCACCTTTCTCTTCCTTATGTAGAATATGTGAAGGTATATCACTTACCTAAAGGTCTTAATTTAAGAAATATACGAGTAGTTGTTGTTGTTGTTTTTTAACATATGGTATATTGAAATGTTGTTAGCCAGCGAACAAAATATGTGCAACTATATGAGCTTGGTACACACGTTTTCTCTAGGGAATAGGCTAGAGTTGGCAATTTCGATTCAGTTGAATAGGATTATGTTTTATCTCCACAGGCTATAAAATTAAAATTAGTTGAAAGGCACAAGTCTGTGTCACGAATTCACGATGATTATTGTTAGAGGTAGCGAACTAGGCAGGTTGAGCATGTTAGGTGACAACTAACAAGTCAAAACGGATTAAAGTCCGAATTGGTACTGTCTAATGCCGGTCAAAACTAGCCAGGTTGAACTACTGACATTTTTTGTTATGTTTACCTTGATTCCTGTACGTGATATAAGAGAATATAAGCATTTACGCACATTTCAGACACTTTTGACTGTTTGACTGTTTAGATATAAATTATTAACCAAAATCAACCCATTCCTAAGTAAATAAGTCAAACTAAACATTTATAATTTTTGTACAAATCTGAATAACGCACATTTCAGACACTTTTGACTGTTTGACCGTTTAGATATAAATTATTAACTAATATCAACCCATTTCTAAGTAAATTAGTCAAACTAAACACATAATTTTTGTCCAAATCTGAATATAGCATGTGAATTGACAACATTGCTTTGCAGGTCAAGTCAGTTAAGCTGAAACCATTAAAAAGCACACACAACGGGTGTGGAATCGATGGGGAACTTTTTAGAGTCTCTGGTCAAGTAGTATCATCTTTACTTCCAGAACAATGCCGGCTCATCGGCCGCCCTCCAAGCAACAATGTGAAATAATAACTATTATAGCCTCCAAATCTGATCTGGACGATTTACCCGAATCATACCATATCACTGTTATATATCTGAGGTCACTTGTATAATTTGATCCTTTTTCCCCTCATCCGGCTTGATAACTTGCTTGTTCTTTTGTCTTCCGTCCGTAGTATGTCCCATCTTATATATATACATACATAAGACACTTTGTATCTATTGGTGCCTAGAGTGCAATCTTTTTTTATGGACGGAAACAGTATTTTGGAGTTGATTTGAATTGGTTGACGTGTATTGTAAAGCATCATCGTGTAGAGTTGGAGGTGTTGTTTCCACTTGTTGGCTGCTTCTATATTTTATGTAGATTGTCGGATTCGGTAACTGATTAGTGTATTGTTTAATATTTGTGTAACAATCTAAAGTTGACTTTCTGCTATTATAAGCCACTGTATCATAGGTTCATAGCATACTACTATCACTACATTCATCCTATGCTATCCTAGAATCTAGATTCATGATTAGTGGTGAAAAACTAGGCAGGTAGGCAACAATCGTTTTCTAGGATGAGTTTTGGTATATCATCCTACTTGATATTCTACTTGATATTCTTACTTTTCCTTGTTCCCCGTTAAAAAAATTTAACATGTGTATTTCACTCATTCTCTCTTCATCTAAACCGTCAATGTGTCACGTGTCAGGATGATTAATAGGAACACAATGTAGGAAGAACTATCATTTCTCTGCTAGGATTCGTTGGAATGGTTACTATATGACATTTTTTTACACTATTTTACAGAGCTAGAGATTATCGCCACTCAGGTTAAGTTTTTACATAAAGAGGCATCGCCATTTGAAGTTGTTTGAACTAAACATGATTCAAACTTGATTCATTAACAAATTTTCCTTTTTATCGAAACTGCGTTAATATGGATAGCTAGACATGCATTTCAGTTCACTATCAAGTTAAATCTTGATATTATTTATGGACCATTGTATTAAAGAATATAAATGGATCTAACTTCATCTTTATGTCATCTTCGATATGTAACAATGAGATGAAACAAATTGTTCAAGGACAAACCTCAGATTGCGAAATCCGTGTTGGAAATAGTTCCTAACAAATCATCTTGTCCGTCATGTCATTGGTTAAAATAACTGTCTTAATATCCGAAAATGATGTTTTTGGAGTGGCTTAAACCACTTAATTATCAATTTTATTAAAACATTGATACATTTAATGGATGTTTGTTATGTGTTCTAAAGAGATCATTACGATATTTTAAGGATAAAGAAAATAAGATACTGCCTATGGCATATGCTGATTTGGTAAGATTGACTGATTGAGTGTTGTTTTTAATGTTATATGCATCATGTGTAAATCCAAATTATACCGATTAGAGGTGTAATTGAGCATAACACTCAAGCTGGAAACTCAACTAAACTCCTATCAAGTAATAACTTTTGAACACACGAGTTTTACACACCAAGTATTATGACACTATAACTTGACATGCTCGAACTTAAGCTCATTTGAATCTAAATCAAGTCGATTTCAAGTGTTTTTGCAAATCATTCTCAAACAACTCGGTTATATTATCCATCTTGACCCTTGCTTATAACGTTGTAAACCAGCTAAGCCGCTCGTGAAATATTCGGGATCAACTTGGTAAAAGCTTCAAACCGATCCGAGCCATAACGAGCTCAAGCCTGAGCTCCAAACCAAAGCTCAAACAAGCTCACGAGCTTAAAGAAACTTAAGAAATGATGTGTGTATACACGTGAATACTCCCTATACGGATAATTATATATGTACTTACGTATATTATATATAATCAAGCTTAAACTAAACAAAAGAGGTTGATCCTAATGTACTTAACAAGCCAACCTTAAGCCAACTTATATTTCGTCTAACAATATCATAAAAACGAGTCTACTACGCGTCCATAAAAAGTTTCATGAGACGTTATCGAGATAAAACCGCAAGACTTGAAACAACCTCTATAAACTTAAACGAACCGAGCTTAAGCTGTTAGCTTGTTTCCAACTTACTATCCCTTAACTAACGCTCAGTTCTCAAGTTTTTCAAGAAAAAAAAAAGTAAAAAAATAAAAAATAAATATTTACAGTTAAATTAAGAAAAAAAAAACATTTTACTTCAAATTTAATTAAATCAACTTTCTTTTCTCAATATTTTTCAAACTTAAATAACCAAGATTCCTTAGGGTTTGGGGAGGGGAGTTTAGCTTGGGGAGGGGAGTTTAGCTAGGGGAGGTCTCAAGTTTGAGTCCCACCCGAGACTTTTATCCTCTTAGGCGGAATATGAGAAAGTACAGATGCAGTTCAGGATCAGCATATTGCCCAATTGAATGTCACTACTACTTGAACCAGTAACAACTAGCAAGCCTTTCTAAAAAAAGAAAGAGAAAAAAAAATAATACTCCCTCCGTCTCATAATTATTGTTCTGTTTTGACTTTTAAAGTCTTTAGTCTTCAACTTTGACCTTAAACATTTTGCTTTTTATTATATATTAATTGATGAAAAATGTATGAATGGATTGAGTTTTAAATATATTTTTATTGGTATAATTTTCATAAAATATTATATAAAAACATATAAACATATTTAAGGTCAAAGTTGCAAACTAAAGACTGAAAAAGTCAATACTGGACAATAATTATGGGACAGAGGTAGTAACATTTTTTCGTTTTATTTTTAGGGTCCGTTTGGTTGGGGGGTGTGGAATGGGTTTTGAAGTGATGTGACATTTAAAGATTGTTTGGTTGTATAAATTTAAAAAGGGAATGAATTCAAAAATGATAGATTGAAAGATAGAGTTATTGATGGGTTTTGGTGGGTATTAATATTTTTAGTGGGCCCATTTACTCCTCTACTCTCATCTTTTTCTATATTTATTTTAATTAATAATATTTTTTATTAAAAAAATATTATATAAAATAACTAATACTATTAAAATATTTTTTATAATATATTTTCTCTCTCCTATTTTTTTTCAAACCTTTCTCAAATCTTTCAAACCATTCCCAAATCCAAATCCAAATCCAATTCTAAACCCACCTACAAACCAAACCAAACGGGCCCTTAGTTTCTAAATCTTAACTTTTTTGTTTTGAGCAAGAATTAGGGGGTGTTTATTTTTCTTGTTAGCTAAGAGAATGAGTCCATAAACCATTTTAATATTATTTCTTTTGTAAATGAGACCCACCATTTCCCTTAATTGATCTATATCCACAAGGCTAGAATTTTAGTTCCATCCCCAATAAGTGGCTCATATAGATGTGGAGCCCACACATCCTCTTAGCTAACAAAAAAAAAGAAACACCCACTAAATCTTAACTAATACCGTACCAAAGAAGACATTTTAAGTGATAGATAGTCTATGACAGACAGAGTGTTAAATCTAACAAATTCAACACACGTACGGAAACAAAACAAAACAAAATAATTA
Source organism: Artemisia annua (assembly GCA_014162995.1). Lineage (NCBI taxonomy): Eukaryota > Viridiplantae > Streptophyta > Magnoliopsida > Asterales > Asteraceae > Artemisia > Artemisia annua. Next base: position 120,696 of record LBNU01002903.1, read on the forward strand.
AGCACACAACCTCCCCAAAAAGAAAAACCACCTCTTCTTCTTATTCCATTTTCATTTCTAGGGCTCACAATCCCATTTCAATTCAATTAATGGATCCATCAAATCAACAACCCGACACCGAAATGTCCGACGCCCCACCACCGCCCTCCCAACAACCACCACCGCCGTTGACCGCAGACACCATCCCTGCCACACTCAGTCACGGCGGCAGATTCATCCAATACAATATCTTCGGTAACATTTTCGAAGTCACTGTTAAGTATAAGCCTCCTATCATGCCTATTGGTAAAGGCGCTTATGGCATCGTCTGGTAATTTATTTTATTTTTTTATTATTTTATAAAATTAGTTTTAGTTTTTTTTATAAAAGTAAGTTGTTACACGCTAAATAATTTTATGACAAGTTAGATACATTTAGAAAAACTACCTAACTATAAATGTATCTGACTTGTCACGAAATTCTTTAGCGCGTATCAATCTATTTTTATTCCTGTTAAATACACTAACCGTCTAATCTTACTTACTGTTGATGACATGGCACCGGTGTCCGGTGCCATTTAGTAAACACAAGAGTAAGTAAGATTAGACAGTTAGTGTATTTAACAGGTAATAAAAAACAGGTTGTTACGCGCTAAAGAATTTCGTGACAAGTTGGATACATTTTATAATTAGTTAGTTTTTTTCTAAATGTATCTGACTTGTCACAAAATTCTTTAGCGCGTATCAATCTATTTTTATACCTGCTAAATACACTAACTGTCTAATGTTACTTAAATGGCACCGTGCCGGTGCCATGTCAGCAATAGTAAGATTAGACGGTTAGTGTATTTAACAGGTATAAAAATAGGTTGTTACACGCTAAAGAATTTTGTGACAAGTTAGATACATTTATAAAAACTAGTAACTAATTAAATAAATGTATCCGACTTGTCACGAAAATTTCATCAATAGTAAGATTAGACTAACTATAAAATGTATCTGACTTGTCACAAAATTCTTTAGCGTGTATCAATCTATTTTTTATCTGTCTTGAATACAGTAACTGTCTAATGTTACTTACTCTTGTGTTTACTGAATGGCACCGGACGCCGGTGCCATGTCATCAATAGTAAGATAGATTAGACGGTTACTGTATTTAGTATGTATAAAAATATATTGATACACGTTAAAGAATTTTGTAACAAGTTAGATACATTTATATAATTAGTTAGTTTTTCTAAATGTATCTAGCTTATCACAAAATCATTTAGCGCATATCAATCTATTTTTATTCCCGTTAAATACACTAACTGCCTAATATTAGTACTATATCTATATTATAAATGACGTGTGCCACGTCATCAATAGTACCTTATAATAGGATGATTAGACGGTTAGTGTAGTTAAGAGGTAATAAAATAGATTGATACACGCTAAATGATTTCGTGACAAGCTAGATACATTTAGAAAAACTAACTAATTATATAAATGTATCTAACTTGTCACGAAATTCTTTAGCGTGTACCAATCTGTTTTTATTTCTGTTAAATACAATAACTGTCTAATCTTACTTACTATTGTGTTTACTAAATGGCACCGGACACCGGTGCCATGTCAGCAATAGTAAGATTAGACGGTTAGTGTATTTAGCAGGTATAAAATAGATTGATACGTGCTAAAGAATTTCATGACAAGTCAGTTACATTTATATAATTAGTTAGTTTTTCTAAATGTACCTAGCTTGTCATAAAAATTCTTTAGCGCGTATCAATCTATTTTTATTAATTGTTAAATACGTTAACCGCCTAATGTTACTACTGTATCTATATTATAAATGACGTGTGCCACGTCATTAGTAGTACTACACAATAGGAAGATAAGCTTGGTAGTGTATTTAATAAGTAATAAATTTATACAGGCTAAAGAATTTTGTGACAAATTAAGATACATTTTGAACTAACTAATTATAAAATGTATCTAACTTGTCACAAAATTCCTTGGCGTATATCAATCTGCTTTATTACCTATTAAATACATTAACCACCCAATCTTACTACTGTATCTATATTATAAAAGACGTGTGCCACGTCATCAATAGTAGCACACAATAGGAAGATTAGGCGGTTGGTGAATTTAATAGGAAATAAAAATAGATTGATACGCGCTAAGGAATATTGTGACAAGTTAGGTACACTTTAAACTAAGTGTTCTATTTTGTCTACTGATTTATTGTGTTTGTTTTAGTTCGGCGTTGAATTCGGAGACGAATGAGCATGTGGCAATAAAGAAGATTGCGAATGCGTTTGATAATAGGATTGATGCCAAGAGGACGTTGAGGGAGATTAAGCTGCTCAGGCATATGGATCATGAGAATGTTAGTCTTTTGTTTCTTGTTGTCTTGTTTATGCTTATGTGTTAATTACTTGTTGCTAATTGTGATATTAGTTTTGCGGACTTGGGGGGTGTTTGTTTTAGCTTATTTAGTAGGATTATGTAGCATAAACTAGCGTATTGAAGATATTAGTTAGTTGTTTGGTTATTGGCTAGTGTTAGGATGCCACAAATAGAGCAATAGTTTCGTTTGCTTTAGCTGTGATTAGCTGGTATTGGTGGTAGATTACTATTTATTGGCAGTGTACGCGTAATATGTGTATTGGCAAGATGGGTTCCCGATGCTGCTTGATCATATGAGCTGTGAAAGTTCATGCATTTCATAGGTTTTACTATTGCTTGTTGGATAATGATTAGGGAACTTTATTAGCTGCCATATGATTAACATGAGTAGGGTGCTTTATTTGCTTCTACTTTTCATTTAATTTTAAAAAAGCGCTTCTTGTACCTTCCTTTTCCTAGTTCTCCTTTGTGTGTTGGTTTTTAGCTTGAAGAGTGAAGCAGGACTTATAAACTATTTTAAAAGAACGCAATATTGATTAACAACACCATTATCATATACTTGCTGTTTGTAAACCTGATATGTAATATACTTTGTGTTTTTTACACTTTGTAAGTTTGGGAGTAGGGATTTAGGGTTACTGGCGCTGGTGAGGGATGGAAAGCCAGCAAGAGGATAATTATGTTTAGAACTTGGTAGACTTGTATTTGAGCCACCTGTATGATTCTTAACTTATAAGTGAAAATTAGCCAAATGCCGGATATGTATGGGTACATATCTTTTCTGTCAGTAGAAATTTAGAATTGGATTCTGATCATTTTATTTGTGCCAATGGAATTTGAGATTGATCAAGTAGCTTTGAAGTTCTTACGTGGATGAACTATGATTAAACTTCTAGTCTGGCTATGACATTGTTATCTTATCTTCAGTCTGTTTAGCTAGTTGCTATAAAATCTTTGTGTATTCATTCATACAATTTGATACCATATTCCCTCAAATTAGGTAGTTTCTCATGACCCCCATGTTAGTTATTACATGAGTGCAGTATAACCTTTTACTTTGTCTTAACGCCACTTTTTAAAGCAATACCAAGTTACAGAGGTTGGCTCACAGCATGATTGTTATTTATCTACATCCACTTCTAGTGTTCATGACTCCCCGTTCTTTGAAAATAAATTTTGAACAATAAAGAATTATCAGATTCAGCTGTTAGTGTGAACTCCTGTGACTGACCCTTGGTCCCTCTTTCATGTAGGTCGTTGCAATTAGAGATATAATTCCACCCCCAGAAAGGATGGCATTTAATGATGTCTACATTGCTTATGAGCTCATGGACACTGATCTCCATCAAATAATCCGTTCTAACCAATCATTATCAGAGGAGCATTGCCAGGTATGTTTTTCGCGATTTACTTTCTCGGGTGCTTTATGTTTGATGTTTATCTCGACTTAATGCATATGTTCTTGATCTTTTAGGGTGTTTTCGTAGACACTCTTGTTCTGTTTTGCTTAAGCTTCGTGTAGCACTTCTGTTAATTTACTTAGCCCAATTCATTTTGTTTCCCCTTATATGATCTTTTAAGCTCATGTATGTTGTTGAAATGTTGTTTGGGCAACATCAACCCAAGTTGGTATTTTCGTTGTTGGTTATTGCTTATAGTGATGGACCAAATGTCCAAATGCTATTGGAACTTTCTTCTGGCCTTTCTGTGTTCCAATCTGACTTGGATTAGGTTGTGCTTTTGAGTCTGTCGGTCTAATTTAGTTTAAATTCTATTTTTTAAAGGTAATTGATACTTTGCTATGGGCTTTGACCATTTTCTCTTGATATCCATCTCCCTTCATGTTCCATGTCGGTTGTACTGCAGCATTGGTGAATCTCACTCGCTTCAAGTATAGACTGATTTTCCCGTAGCTGATAGGAAATAGATTTGCTATACCATTATGTTCATCTTGATACTGAAAGAAAGAATACACGAGTTCTTTTAAGATATCTTACATGCTGTATAAAAACGGGTAATAAGCAAACAAACAGTGATGGATAAATTAAGAAAAACACGGAAAGGCTAGTTCTGCTGTCGATTTATGATACCAGGTGTGAAGATTTTTACATAATAACTGCTTAAACAAGTTGCTGTCACTATTATTAAGGTTACTAGAAGGCTTGTGCTGCAGTGCTTCTTATCAGCCACTATACTTTTAGTTAGCATAACACGAGTGTCATTGTAAATGATTCTTCATTATCACGTTAACCAGCAAAAACAATAATGTTTGTGTTACGAAGTCATCTCAGATCGTAAAGGTTAGAGTGATAAGAGATGCAAATCTCTTTTCTCATGCGTTGGTATTAGATGAAATCAACCTTCATGATGATAGAGAAGTGATATATCTTTTGTGTTATTCACTATTATGTTTCACTCTTCTTGTTGGTTGCAATCTTCGTCTAGCTCTATGAAAAGTTTATAACATATTTAGTTAGTTATAGCTGTGCGGAAGGAGAAGCTTAGGATGTGCTTGGAGCTGGCCCAAAACTCAACTTGCATTAGCAATCTATGAACTGATACAGAGTAGACATAGACAGTTCTTTGGATTCTTAATAGATAAGGCTTTTGATATGTTTCCATTAGTTTATGATTAAGATACTTATTTATGTGTAGGTAGACTAACAATAGGTGAACTTACATGGAAGTAATGTTCAAGCATCCTGTTTGGACGGATTTTGTAGGTGGAAGTGTTCATGTAGGTAGAGATGGCAGAGGCTATGAAAGATCCCATGGTGTCGTGTTTATGATAACAAAGATGGAAAGTTCAAGCTATACTGTAGCTCATGATTTGTTTGCTGTGAAAACTTTGTAGATCGTCAATCTACTGACTTTAGTAATGTTCAAAACTCTAGTCTTGTAGAAACTATCCTTTCAAGGAAATGATATAATGGCATGCATAAATTGTAAGGCTACCAACGAGGAGTGTGGTGAGTTTAACGAGTCAAGCTTATGAGCCATTTGATGGAACTATGGGACTGAATTATGAAGCATCTGTCAAGACTTAGCACCAAGATCCCAGAAGATGCATTTGGATTCACGCTGAGATGATCAGTGATTGTTATTTCATTCGTAGTCAACTGATGGTAAGATATAGCAGACAATAAGATTTGGCCTATGGGATCCATTGATCTAATAAGTGCATCTGTTAGGAGTGCTATGGAGTGATGTAGTAGGTACTTAAAAGAATAATGTCTCTACAATATAGGGTATTATGAAACACACTTTGGCTGTAATATAAGAATATGAAAGCACGCCTGTAAGAAGACCTTAATTAGAACCAAATAAGAAGACCTTAATTAGAAAGCACATCTGTAAAATAAGAATATGTCATTCATTTAAGATTCATTTTAGGCCGTCGTCTACCTTCTCTAATCTCGATAGAAAAGAGAAAAGTGATCTATGGTGGTTTATCAGATACATTGTGTTGGTCTGTTGGAAGTTTGGAGATCTGCGGATTCTGAAACTTTTTGGTTAACTTAAAAATTAAACAACATAGCATAATACAGATAAGCAACGTTGAGAAGGAAGTAAAAGCGTGGTAATGGTGACCAGGTATTAACTAATTAGGAAGGATACTTCTTTATTAGTTTCTATCACATTGTAAAAAAGTGAGATATTGGTATGATAGATAAGGTGGTTGAAATGGCCAGAAGCATCGTTCGGGGCCTTGTGTGACTGAAAAGCTCCATAATATTGAAAGGTTTACATGGCAGAATGTGATGGACGATGTAATGCGTGTAAATGGTTTACAAGGCAGAATGTCAAGGGCATCATACTCTGTAAAAGAAATTTCGAGATCTTAGGTGCTCAACTAGATAATAGGCTATTTGTCTGTTGTATAACTTGTGTTGGCATGCATAAGTAAACTGATCATGCTAACGAGTCATTAGTCTTTACTAGTTCTTTGTTTTCCTTGCAGTATTTTCTTTATCAGATCCTGCGTGGGCTAAAATACATACATTCTGCAAATGTGCTGCACAGGGATTTGAAGCCTAGCAATCTTCTCCTGAACGCCAATTGTGATCTGAAAATATGTGATTTTGGATTAGCTCGTGTTACATCTGAAACTGATTTCATGACAGAGTATGTTGTTACAAGATGGTACCGTGCACCAGAGCTGCTGTTAAACTCTTCTGATTATACAGCTGCCATTGATGTATGGTCAGTTGGCTGTATCTTTATGGAATTGATGGACCGCAAGCCCTTATTTCCTGGTAGAGACCATGTACACCAGCTAAGATTGCTTATGGAGGTATTTAACATTCTCTTAAAATAGATGTTTCAGTCTGAATGCTTTTCTGATGTTGCAGTGTAAAATGGGCAGCATAGCTTTTTTGACTAGTAATGAATAATCAGCATTATGTATGTGACCTTTAAAATTATTTTGACCTTGCAGCTGATTGGAACTCCATCAGAAGCTGAATTAGGATTTCTGAATGAAAATGCAAAAAGATACATTCGACAACTAAATCATTATCCACGACAATCGTTCAATGAAAAATTTCCTCAAGTTCATCCTGCTGCCATTGATCTTATTGAAAAGATGTTGACTTTTGATCCTAGGCAGAGAATCACAGGTATGCTATTTTTATTTTACGCCACACTTGGTAAAGGTTTTGCTTCAAACATGATGTTAATGTTATGTTAAGATGGTTCTGGTTAACTCGACTTGCATATGCGTATAGTCTTCATGATTTGTTGATACTTGATACCTTAACATATATAAAGAAACCATTTTGCTTGTCGCTTGCAGTTCTTTCTTGAGTTTTTGTTAGAGTAAATTACTTTTACGGTTCCTGTGGTTTGCTTCATTTGACGGAATTGGTCACTCGCCTATACAGATTAGTGATATGATCCCTTGAAGCACTGTTTACTATATTTGGTTCCTCGCCCTTCATTCTTTAGGACCAAAAGCAAAATTAATTACATACTTGAGGTACCAAAAGTGAAATTAAGTAATACTTGAGGGACCAAATGTGAAAGCCAACAGGGACCATATTTCTATGTGTATGGGTGAGGGATCACTTCGTAATTTTGAGCGAATCACAAGGACCATTTATGTATTCTAATTTCGTGTTCAGTTTTCAAAAATAAATTTAACTTGTGTAATTTGTTGGTTTCAGTTGAAGATGCACTTGCACATCCGTATCTAACATCACTGCACGATATCAGCGACGAGCCTGTGTGCATGACTCCTTTTAACTTCGACTTTGAACATCATGCCCCAACCGAGGAACAGATGAAGGAGATGATTTATAGGGAGGCTCTTGCTTTCAATCCCGAGTACCAGAATCTGTGAGGAGTACTTGGGTGTTTGTTTGTTGTGTGGTTTTATTAGTGTGGTAATTTGTGATTTGATAAATTTTACTTCCTGTTTGTTGTATATAAACAATCCCATCTAAAACCTGAAGTTGAATATTTTGGTTAGGTCATGGCAACCAAATACCATTTAGATGCCGTTGTCGTATGTTGTTTTATGATCAAATATTATTGGAACAGTCGACTTTTATATCTTTATGTTTTGTTTCTTGAATTTGCTTGAGCATTAGTCTCGGGCTCTTGGCGCAAATGCTAATAATGATTCAAGCTTTATGAAGTAGTATTGTTTTTTCAAAGTCTTTAATCATTATTATCCTAGCTTGTCATGACATGATTCACTTTGACAATATCTCCTTGTGCAAATGTTTCTTTGGACAATATTCCTGTTGCCGTTGGAACTTGTATATCACAAGTTTTAGCTTTTGCTTCGTATTTCTATCTCCAGACCTTGATTTTTATCGTTCTTTTCTTTCTGCTGTCGCTGCTTGAACATAACGTAATTAAGGATAGGTGTACATGTAAAGTTTTTCAGTTTTTGCATGATTATAGTTTGTTAAATTTCATTGTCTACTGGTACCACTGAATTAAAGTTTTCATAATATTTTCACTGAACAAGTCTTCACAACTTTTTGCTAGGTGAGTAATCTTAGTACCGGTAAACCAAAAGCATCTTGCTTCAAATTTGCGTTGTATGTGCATTCTTCTTTGGATGTGAATGATAACTTAAATGGTGCATTTCTAGAACTGTTGCATATTACATACACGTTATCATAGGTGATTGGTTTTTTCAGTCCACACAAATACCTTATCGTGAGTTAACCATGATTCCTGACATTTTGGCTAACTATTCCACGAGGCTTGAGTCCACCACCACACAAACTTAAACCGCTTAAGATTCGGGTTTTGTAACCCCAGATATAGAAAAACTGAAGGTAACACACGAACTTCTACCACGTTGGGCACTACTATGGTTCACGTTTCTATTCTTAACCGAATTAAAAGATAATATAACCTGTGTTGAACGCTACTATGCACGCCACTCACAATTGAACACTACCGTGCTGTTGGACATTTAGGGCTTGTTTACTAAAATTTTCTATTAAGAAATGACTTGATGTAGATACTCTCAGTTTTATTACTTAATATTTTTAGATATTTTTCTTTATTAAGTCACAAGCAAACAGTTTAAGTGTATGTTTGATGGGTTTATGATATGAGGCTATACACTTGAGTTGAGCTTATAAAATCCATAAGTTTAAGTGTATGAATAAGGATCAAATGAGAAGAATTCTTAAAATAAAAAGGATGAGAAATAAGTATAACTACACATTAGAAATGCATCAATTTGAATTAGATGCATCCCTAATCTTGAGATGCATTATAATATATTTTCTAGCTAAAAATTAGATGCATATACATATATTAGATGCATTTCATCAAGTTAGACGAATCCTATGTATTTTTCGTCCTCTACGGGTCAAATTTATTGCTAGTACTACTTTGCATCTTTTTCACTTCAAAATCATTTTCAAAACTAATTGTGATGCATCTAAATGAATAGAGATGCATCTAATTCAAGTCGATGCATCTCAAATATGCCGTTATAGTCATTTCTCATTCTTCTCATTTTAAGATTTCTTCTTACTGAATCCTTACCCGTAAGTGTATATGTTTAAAAGTCCAAAAACTAGTTTACGAGCCTATCAAAGTTTCAATAAATTTATAAACAGTAAAATAAGCTTTACACAAACACCCAACAAGTTTAGATGATGTGACGCTCAAATAACATTAAATGACTAGGTTTAGATGAGTAACGACTACGTTTAGTCAGTTGAGCTAGGTTGTAATAAAGGTGGCTATGGGCTTGCTGGATGAGCGAATCAATACACGCAAAGGTCTGAATCTTTATGTCAATCGATAGTATACAGAATTTATGGCCAAACTACTTTTTCATGTAAGAAGTCATCAAGATACACAACAACACCAACTATGTATCTTTAATGGACACTTAAATTCGGAGCTCATCTACAACAACCAAACATTGCCTTCATTTAATTTTAGGTGTTTCAAATTTTAACTTTCTTTGCTGCCAAAAAAAATACTTGTATTAATGTTATGTTCGAAATAAAGCCACAATTCCAGTAAGCCTTACCTATTGTCTTTCTTTTACTAATACCATTTGCAAGTAATCTAGAAGCGAAAATTGTACCTAAACGATTTTAAGCTCAACACATAAGGCGAAACTAGACTCGATCTCTACATACTTACTACCATATACTGTACTAGTATCACTTAAATCTAGCAAACGTTTAGGAGTGTATATGAATCACTTGACGTGTCATAGATAACAAGTCGATTGGGATCNATCCTTACCCGTAAGTGTATATGTTTAAAAGTCCAAAAACTAGTTTACGAGCCTATCAAAGTTTCAATAAATTTATAAACAGTAAAATAAGCTTTACACAAACACCCAACAAGTTTAGGTGATGTGACGCTCAAATAACATTAAATGACTAGGTTTAGATGAGTAACGACTACGTTTAGTCAGTTGAGCTAGGTTGTAATAAAGGTGGCTATGGGCTTGCTGGATGAGCGAATCAATACACGCAAAGGTCTGAATCTTTATGTCAATCGATAGTATACAGAATTTATGGCCAAACTACTTTTTCATGTAAGAAGTCATCAAGATACACAACAACACCAACTATGTATCTTTAATGGACACTTAAATTCGGAGCTCATCTACAACAACCAAACATTGCCTTCATTTAATTTTAGGTGTTTCAAATTTTAACTTTCTTTGCTGCCAAAAAAAATACTTGTATTAATGTTATGTTCGAAATAAAGCCACAATTCCAGTAAGCCTTACCTATTGTCTTTCTTTTACTAATACCATTTGCAAGTAATCTAGAAGCGAAAATTGTACCTAAACGATTTTAAGCTCAACACATAAGGCGAAACTAGACTCGATCTCTACATACTTACTACCATATACTGTACTAGTATCACTTAAATCTAGCAAACGTTTAGGAGTGTATATGAATCACTTGACGTGTCATAGATAACAAGTCGATTGGGATCCCACATAAGAAAGTCTTAGTTATTCAAAAACAAATATCCCCGAAAAGTAAGATCCAAAGCTAAAGTAAATAAACATCTTTTTTACCATACGGATTTTTCGTTCATCACCCAAAGGTTGAATTATGTATCATTGATGCGTAATCTTATTCAGCAAACAAAGGCATCCATCTATTGATCCTAGATGATTACTGTGATTATATGAATTTTGAAAAGGTAGACGTATCTCAGAAAGTACCATCTCTTAAACATTGAGGGTGAGTAGCATGTTCTCTGTATGTGGAATCCGATAAAAAGATCCATTTATAAGCGTATGCATAATGTAAATAAAGACAAAGCCAAACCCATACACCCAGGTCGTGTGGCGGCAATATTGAGAGCCTTGACTTAGTACTTGTTAAATTTTTTTCCCGTTCAAACACGTCGTATAGCAAAACAAAGTTTCATACAAACAAATTTACGTATCATGTTTCATGGTCGATATACAAATATATAGAGGAATGCATTGTAGTCATAGCAGTCATATGATTTTTTAGTATCAAACTTAAATTTAGAGGTATCTCCACAAGGTTTCAAAATACAGTTGTGAGAAGAGAGAGTGATAGATGGTTGCAAGAGATAGTTGAAATATGCTCAACCTGCTATAAATAATTTTAGAAGGCATTTACCACGTAATTCAAAGATAGCTATTTATTCGAGTGGCCTGTCTTCTATCAGTGTCCTAAAGTATATGAGTTTCTAGCTCACATATTTTAGCATACCAATACATGACAGACCACTCGATTAAATAGCGATCTTTGATTTTCTCTTTTGTTTACAACTACCACGTATAGTCTTCGATTATAACCTTTTGGAACTTTTAAGGCTTTGCATACCGAGTCTGTCATACATCTTTTCATCATCATTATCTCCTTCTTCTTCTCCTGACTTACCTTCCACCTCTTTAAGCATTATCACTTTTTTACTTACAGCTTTTTCAAATCGATACGTATAGCAGCTACGCGCTTCATTTCTAGATCAAATTTAGTATCGAGTTAGTTTCTTAAAATATTCCAAATAAGATTGAGCCTCATGGTAATTATTTCTCTTTGTATGAAAATCCAACTCCAAGTCTTTTAAGTCATCCGTGCTACTGTTAAGTGGTGAATTGTGACGGGAAGTTTCTAATCTAGAGGAAGCTATCAAAAGTAAATTCCTGCAATTCTCATTATAAAGTTCAATTTGTTCTAGTTCGGGACTTTTATGCCTTATTCGAGCAATAGCCTTTTCTTCCCCTACTTGGGTTAAGACAATTTCGATCACTCTCCACTGCTGCTTGCACCTTCCTTATGAGCATACTTACTTCCTGCACAATAACAATAACTGAAATTTGTTCTTTTCCCTATCACTTCCCCATGGATATTCGTGAAGCTTGATGTATGGGTCTTTTTCCACTTGCATCCTAACGTGTTTGGTATGGTACACAAATGCTTCTTGTCACCTAGACGATACCTAGACACGGCGTGTTCACGGGAAGCTTTGACATACAATACTTCAGGGTCTTTAGCAATTTTCATAGGGGGAACACTATATACATCTATTATTTTAGCAGGCGTGGTTGGTTATTAACGATTCACCTGCTATCTTGACCTCACAGCTATACGATAGAGGTTTAGGTTTTCTCTGGTCTTCGCCACCTGAGGATGTTTTAAAATATAAACACACAATGAATATACAGATTAAACGGGCTCGCACAAAATCTACCCCTTTTTTTTTTAAAAAAAAAAAAAAAAAAAAAAAAAAAAAAAAAAAAAAAAAAAAAAAAAAAAAAAAAAAAACTAATGTGTGTTAATAAGAAATAATATAACAATATAACAAGTAGCTATCTTTTTACTTCCAGTCATCCAAGTAACAAAAGATAAACCCAACACAGTTTGATTGTAATGGAGAGAAAGTGGAGCTAAAAGATAACCCCATCAATTCAACATTATCTTCACAAAATTGACATAACCAACTTAAGGAAAAACTACAATTTATTAATTTACAATTAAAAATAAATAAAATTGGAAGAGAAGAAAACACGTACCTAAAACTCTAAAAGGAAACATAAATAAATAATTGCAGTTATTAGAAAGAAAAACAAAATTCACAAAAGGATACCGCCACATTGTTTCCTTTGTAACTCGTTTTTCCTTTGTGCCCAAATTGCCCCAAGGACCAAATTCGACAATTATCTTTTAATTTATGCCCAAAAGACCTTGAATTTAGTGTTTTGTGCACAATTTTCCAGCTCTAATTTACTTAGGGTCTAATTAACGGCGGTGGTTGGTGTGATGGTGAATGTGTTGAAACATAAATACAAAAACTATGAAAGTATATAAGAATGTAAGCATAGGTAAAAACGCATACCAAGCAACTTGAGCTCTATTTCATCAAGGATCATACGAAAAACTAACTCAAATTTTAATTCACTTCAGTCATTTTTATACTCCCTAATACGGAGTAGATAATTTCATCAATTCCATTCTCATTTCACAACAGTGATACATCTCAACTACATCCTTTAATAGTACTGCTGTCGCCACCAGACCTTCCGTACAGGCGTACATATAAACATAAAATCCTTAAACTACACAAAACGCGTAACAAAATTTCACATATATACGTCAAAAACATTAATCAACAAATAACAACAAAACGCACAAATAAAAACTATAACAAAGTTCACCTCATTGCATCAATAGTTTCACATAATATAAACTAGATTACTCAACTTCATCAATAAATAGCTAAAAACATTCCTACATACATCCAAATCCCAAATTAGCAAAATAAAAACAAAACGCACAATAACGATATAGACATGGAAACCCTAAATTAACAAACAAAAACAAACACACAAATATAACAACAATATCATATCATTTCATCAACAATGATACAAAATAAAAATCAAATTTATACCTAACTACAATCGAAATGACCGGAATACAACGGCGGACGGTGGTGAATGACCGGAAGTGAAACCCTAATTGTACGGATGAAAATTTGGGGGGTTTTGTGAGAGTCACTATTTGTGTACACCACGAAGAGTGATGATCAAATAAGAAATAAAAGTAAAGGGGAAGTGTGCGAACTTGGCTAGTCATAATTAAATAAGCTAAAGAAATTGTACAATCTAAGCTCACCTAGTTGTGGGTTGAGACTTGAGAGCTACTGTTTCTAATATACTTAAAACTACTTCTTTTTTCTCTTCATAAATTCAGTTCTTTTAAATCAAAGTAAATTAACTATCAAATAACTAACACTTCGATTTTGGAAAAAAATTTAGACTAATATGATAAATTTCACGAAGCATGATGCAGATGAAAAATGGGAATAACGAAAAACCCAAGAAAATTTGCAAATCCAACAGATCTATTAAACATTAAGAAAATACTTTTATCATATAATAGTCATATTTCACACGTGCAACATATATCAAGAACAAATCATGGATCTTAAAATATTTCTCAAGTGAATAATTCAAACAAAACGTAAGTATTTTCACGATAACAATATTAAATGGTGAAATGAAACTAAAATGAGGTGATATTACCTTTATATTCCGAGACCACCTATTCCAACAACAACGGAAAATATTTTTTATTTGTGCGTAGAAAATTAATTAGAAGCAGAAACAATTTACGATCTTCACCAACGATGTTCATCATGACCACCACAAGAACTTGGTATACTTCTGTTGGTTAGCTTTATAGAGATATGGTAATTATATGTGCCCTTTGAGGTAAACGTAACAAAGATATATGGAATTGAAATAAATAGATGTGCAACGAATTTATGATGTTAGTTGCACTTATACAACATTAATGTTGCTGTAGGTCAGTTGGTGTTTAAATGAGCATTTCGAAAAGTCGCTATCTATGGAATGCATGCAGAATGGTACTACAAGAACACATGCCAGGTTATTTTTGAGTACTACTTTAATGAAGACTTTCACTTAATGAACATTAAAAATCTAAAATATTGAAAAGCCATTAATAGTAGGGCTTCATGAAACGAAAATGAATTTAATTGATGAGAACTTAGTTAATTTTGATATTCTAAAGTTGATGCTATAGGTAGTTCGGACAGAATTTTAATGGCATGGGATAACATGTGGTTCGTTGATACAAATGCCATGGGAGATGAGGTTTCCTAGCGGTCGTAGGGAAATGGAAAGGTAAAGATGGTTTGGTTGGGTTGATTAATATTTATGCTTCTCATATCATGAAGTATAAAAAAATATTTGGAACAAAACCTCTAGTATAATAAACTCGATAGATGCTTCATGGTGTATTTTTGAGGATTTTAACGAGGTTAGAAATAGTCATGAAAGACCTAATTTTATTTTTAATAGAAAGAGGGCAGAAAATTTTATTAACTTGATAAGTGGAGAAAACTTGATTGATATACCTTTGGTGGCAAATGTGCAAGATACTTGGTGACGATGGGTTAAAATTTAATAAGATTGACCGGTTTTTGGCAAATACTCATTTTTGTGATCAATGAACGTCTTTAGTTGTGGTTGCTAGAGAGAGAAAACTTTTAAGACATTTCCCGCTTGTACATTATGATAAAATTATTGATTATGGTCCAAAGCCTACGTTTTGTTATTTGGATGGCAAACAATGAGTGTGAAAAATTGTAAAGGAGTGTTGGGAAAAAACCATTTATTTTTTAAGCCCGGATGTGAGATTTAGAGTCAAGTTGGAAAATGTTGTTTTTTTTTTTTTTTTTTTTTTTTTTTTTTTTTTTGTTTTGTTTTTTTTTTTTTTTTTGAATGTCAAATGAATAAAAAGGTGAAGCGAGCGTTGTGTATATGAATCACTTGATGTGTCATAGATAATAAGTCGATTGGGATCCCACATAAGAAATTCTTTGTTATTCAAAAACAAATAGCCCCAAGAAGTAAGATCCAAAGCTAAAGTAAATAAACATCTTTACAACTATTGTGATTATATGAAATTTTAAAGGTATTCGTGTCTAAGAATGTGCCATCATATCTCTTTAACATCGAGGACGATTAGCATTTGGAATCCGAATATCCAATACAAATATCCATTTATAGCGTACACATAATGCAAAAAACGACAAACTTTGTTGTTCGCTTTAAACCTACGAATCTTCAAGACATCTACGACGTTTTCACCGTAGCCAAATCCATACACATAGGTCTAGTGGTGCCGTGGTGGCGATATTGAGAGCCTTGACATAGTATTTGTAAATATATATTTTATTTTATTTTTTCTTTCAAACACGTTGTGTAGTGAAACAAAGTCTCAAACAAACAAATTTACATATCATGTTTCATGGTTGATATACAAACACAAATAGAGGAATGTATTGTAGTCATAGCAGTCATAACACGTTGTATACAAGGGGTTCGCAATGTAATCCAAAGTTCGCTTTTTAATCGAGTCGTCTGTCTTGTATTAGTGTCCTAATGTATTTGAGTTTCTAACTTAAATACTTAATCACACCAATACATGACCGACTACTCGATTAAATAGCGATCTTTGATTTTCGTTAAGGGGCATTAATGTTGTTCCCTGCATCTTTGTGGCATTAGAATAAAACTTTAATATTGTGTCTTTTGTTTACAACTACCACGTATAGTCATCGATTATAACCTTCTCAACCTTTTAAGGCTTTGCATATATATCAAATCTATCATACATCTTTTCACTCTCGACTTCCTATGAAGGTTTTTCGTTAAATTATGATAAAGTTATCACCCTTATTACTTTGTTCTCCATGCCAAAAGATATAAGAAGTAACCAGTGACTTTTCCATATCAACAATTGAGATTACTAACCACCCGGTGGTACACAACTTTATGTTTTTGTTCTCACTTCATCGGTAAATTTTATACATAAACCACCTAATATATAAAAGCTAGGAGTACAAAGCATCAAAGCCTCCAAAATCGTTAAGCATGACCACAAGAACGTCGTTATCTACAAAATATATATATATATATATATATATATATATATATATATATATATATTAAAAAAATACTTGTATTAATGTTATGTTCGAAATAAAGCCACAATTCCAGTAAGCCTTACCTGTTGTCTTTCTTTTACTAATACCATTTGCAAGTAATCTAGAAGCGAAAATTGTACCTAAATGATTTTAAGCTCAACACATAAGGCGAAACTAGACTCGATCTCTACATACTTACTACCATATACTGTACTAGTATCACTTAAATCTAGCAAACGTTTAGGAGTGTATATGAATCACTTGACGTGTCATAGATAACAAGTCGATTGGGATCCCACATAAGAAAGTCTTAGTTATTCAAAAACAAATATCTCCAAAAAGTAAGATCCAAAGCTAAAGTAAATAAACATCTTTTTTACCATACGGATTTTTCGTTCATCACCCAAAGGTTGAATTATGTATCATTGATGCGTAATCTTATTCAGCAAACAAAGGCATCCATCTATTAATCCTAGATGATTACTGTGATTATATGAATTTTGAAAAGGTAGACGTATCTCAGAAAGTACCATCTCTTAAACATTGAGGGTGAGTAGCATGTTCTCTGTATGTGGAATCCGATAAAAAGATCCATTTATAAGCGTATGCATAATGTAAATAAAGACAAAGCCAAACCCATACACCCAGGTCGTGTGGCGGCAATATTGAGAGCCTTGACTTAGTACTTGTTAATTTTTTTTCCCGTTCAAACACGTCGTATAGCAAAACAAAGTTTCATACAAACAAATTTACGTATCATGTTTCATGGTCGATATACAAATATATAGAGGAATGCATTGTAGTCATAGCAGTCATCTGATTTTATTTAGTATTAAACTTAAATTTAGAGGTATCTCCACAAGGTTTCAAAATACAGTTGTGAGAAGAGAGAGTGATAGATGGTTGCAAGAGATAGTTGAAATATGCTCAACCTGCTATACATAATTTTAGAAGGCATTTACCACGTAATTCAAAGATAGCTATTTATTCGAGTGGCCTGTCTTGTATCAGTGTCCTAAAGTATTTGAGTTTCTAGCTCACATATTTTAGCACACCAATACATGACAGACCACTCGATTAAATAGTGATCTTTGATTTTCTTTTTGGGGGTGTTGTTGTTCTGTGCATCTTTGTGGTATTAGAACAAAACATTCATATTCTCTCTTTAGTTTACAACTACCACGTATAGTCTTCGATTATAACCTTCTCGACCTTTTAAAATATACGTACATAATGCATATATATCACATTCTCAAACCACGTTTTCACTTGTTCTTCAAAGCCGGAGAAACCAATCGATTCAATGCCTTTACGTTGTCCCTTTATCACCTGAAGTTCGTGTTTTGTAGGGTTGTACCGATGGCGAAAAAGAAGACACTTGACGCCAAATGCTCTTTTCAAGGAGTGAGGCCATCGAGGACCGACCTGTAAAATATAAAACATGATTAGAAAGGAACATTAAAAAGTAGCATGTGGAAGAATCTTTCATGAATATTCTTAAGCCAAAAAGGATTGGTTAATCAAAGAATGGCCTTCCGCATGCCTGTTCAAATTTACAAATTTATTCACAAGTTTCAATAAAAAAGCACAAGAAAAACCCTATATTAACTAATGCAACCTTGATTTTTAGGAATCAAGATGGCCTCACGGAGCAGCTTAGAAGCAAGCCATGTTCGTCGATATTCATATTTTACAGCAATCATTGTAATGTAGGCGCAAATGCACGATCAATCATTATCAACCTTCAATAAAAAAATATAAGTGTAAGAATGGCAGTTCTGATCTAGAATAGTTACTATGTTTTAAAGAAAAAATATTTAGTCAAAGGTATACACACATGTCCAGTGATCCACGGAACACAATATCGCGAGTCTACAAAACAAAATTAAAAGGGCATTCATTTCTTTAAAACACAATTAGTTCTCATGTATAAAGGGGAAGTGTGTGAACTTCGCTAGTCATAGATAAGCTAAAGAAATTATACAATCTAATTAATCTAGCTCACACAGTTGTGTGGGTTGAGACTTGAGAGCTACCGCTTTTAATATACTTAAGCCACTTTTTTTTCATCAAAAATTTAGTTCTTTTAAATAAAGTAAATTAACCTAGATCTGTAACCCAAGAAAGTTTACAAATCCAACAAATCTATTAAAGATTAAAAAAAAAAAAAAAAAAAAAAAAAAAAAAAAAAAAAAAAAAAAAAAAAAAAAAAAAAAAAAAAAAAAAAAAAAAAAAAAAAAAAAAAAAAAAAA
>LBNU01002903.1:145207-189756 GCA_014162995.1 Artemisia annua
TAATAAAAATTAAAAAAAAAAAAAAAAAAAAAAAAAAAAACCATTGTCATGTATTATACCTATAATTAAAAGCAACAAACATGATGTGACACAAATGATTTTTCAATATCTTCATTAGCCCATCTAAACTTTGCTCCTATTGGTCCTCAAGTGATATTATTGTGTGTTTATTGACCCAATAGTGCCTATCCTTGGGCTGGCAGCAGCCCATTGGCTGCAAAACATGGAGGAGTTTCCTGTCATGTATTAGCTAATCTCCTAATCCTCTTTTCCTTAATCTTACCAAACGTGTCTATTTTTTCAAACCCAACCAAACCTGCCAACAATTCAACACAGCAGTGTCTATACGCTAATTCTTCTTCATGAAGCTTCTGGTACCACAAACAATTAACACACTCTTATCTCTCACCTCTCACCAAAAAAAAAGAAAAAACACACACGCAACACCATATTTATCTCTCTAAAAAATTGTAGAATGGATCGATCAGTCACACAGCACATGTCGCGGCGAGTGGGTCGAATTTTCTTCCCGGCGATACGCATCCTGCCGGTTTTGGTGGGATAAAAGGTAGTAGCAGTGCTTCCTTTTGGCAAGATCGGTGTTTGGTATTTCATAGATCCGGATAATTTATTAAAGATGCTTTGTGGTTTTTAAGGTATAATAAAATAGGGTCTGCGTGATAGTAGCTGATTTTTAGGTTAATTAAATTGGGGTATGGGTTTTCACAGTTTATTGTTTGAATATGATGGTTTTCATCCTCTTTATTTTTGTCATTTTTTTTATCCTCCATAAATAATTATTTTCATTTTTGATTTGCAGATTGGATTTGGATTTTCCATGTGTTTACCAAGCCAGTTAAGATGCATCTGATTCGTGAACCAGGTTTGAGAAATAAAATTTGGTTATTTATTTATTTATTACTTTTTTAATTTATGGTTTTTTTTTTTTTTTTTTTTTTTTTTTTTTTTTTTTGTGTGGATGTGGTGTGGTGTGGATGCAGTACCAAATAGCAAGATATGCTTTTTGGTAGTTAATTAATAATTTAAAAAGAACATATATAGTGAAATGATAAAGGTCATTAAATTAATGAAATGGGTTCAAGCAATTAGATTGAATTTATGTTGCCACGGAAGGTGTCTTACGTGGCTTAAAATGATGAAATGGGTTAGTGAAATGATGAAGTTGGTGAGATTGGGTAAGATATCAAATTAATGGCAAAGTTACTGAGTTTTTTTTTTGGATAGCTTACTGAATAACAAATTGTCGACATAAATAATCAGCTACACATTCTTACTAGCCATGTATCGGTATTGTAATCCTTCACTGACTATAAACTGTTTTATTTGAATCAGTTGACTGAGTCGGATGATAGAGGAATAGTCCTGTCGCGTTGGAGTGGTGAGGATGATAGTAAAGAGAGGTTGAGGATGGGGATGGTCCCGAACAACGAGGATTAGAAAGGGTTAAAGCTGATTGGCCGAAGTCGATTTTGGAGGTATACTATTAACTATTTAACTTATTAGTAAGAACACTGTATGATTATTTTTCTAAAGCTACACATAGTTTTGTGTGTACATTAAGTAATTGAAGTATTTGGAAATTAGGGGTTGTTTAGCTTGGTTAACATAAGTATTGAGTTATGGTTTCTAAGATCCGTATTGGATATTTGATGGTTACCAGAGGGCATTTGAACCCGGCCATGACATTTTGCATTGTTGTGGTGTTTACCATCAAAGCTTTTGCGCTGATAAGGTTATTTCGTTAATTATTTTCCACAAGTTAACACTCACCACTCTGTAATTACACATGTTGTTATCTTCCATTAAATTTACGAATGAGAGACTGTTTTTTGAATAGCAACTGATTAAAATGCTAAAATGTAGCAGGCTACATTGGTCCAAAAGAAGTTGAATATTTTACTTTTGTGTCAAATATAACACAAATACCCTGTGTTTTCCAATTAATTTTGACAATCAGCGCTTAAACTTCATAAGTGAACAATACAATGTCATAGTCAGGGTCAGTTTTGTTTAATAGTAGTTTTACATCAATAGTGTTTCAACTGTTAGGCATTCGAGGAAAGCGGAAAAGGGAAGTCAAGAGTTGTTAGAAGCTAAAGAGAAGGCGGAAAAGGGTTCAAGCAACTGAGGCAGAAGCATGCGAGTATATCTGAGTCTGCGAAAGAAGCGATGGAGCAGGTAACAACATACATTGACCTTTGAGTAATGGATTATTTATGTAATTATTTCACACTACAACTGATAGTTCAATGTTTTTTATAGTCAAGGGTCAATAATTTTGGAAACGAAACTTCTGATAATTTTATTTATATACAAATTATGTTACTATTGTTACATATTACTTTGTTCTCTCTATATATCGATTAAGTCTTCAACTTAAGTCAGGTTTCGGTCACATACGTTTTCATAACTATAGTTACTACTCTCGAACATGTATAAACTTTGATGACTAAAATTATGATATTGAATGTTGTCAGATGTATTTAAATAAATGAAGGTTTATTAGAAATGTACCTATTACCAACGACCTATATTGATTACATATCAATTCATAAGATGTTATTATGTACAAATTGATTTTTTTTTTTTTAATTCAAATATGCCTATGTTTGTTTGCTTATGTATGTTTTTTAAAAGGGCTCTTAAACATGAACATTCGATTTTTCTAGTATTTAGTATGTTAGATATCATTTGTTTGCCCGTAATTTCAAGTTAGTAAACTGTTGGTATTCCTATCCCGTCCAAGGATGAAAATGATGTTTTTGGTTTTGGATTTTGTCGGGATTCTAGTGATCCTAAGCTTGTTAAGATTAAAGGTGGTAATTGTACAATTTTTAGGGGGGGAGTGTCATATTGGGAGGTTGATGTTTTTACGTTAAGTTCACGTGCTTGGAAAACTGTATATAAAGGCCGGCGTCCTATTGACGCGTACCTTTTTAAGAAGAATCATGTTTGTATTGATGGCTTTATTTATTGGGCAACGTCTTATTCTAGTAGTAATGTTCACGATTATAAGTACTGTAATGTTATTGTTTCCTTTGATTTGAAAAATGAGGAGTTTGGCCGAGTGTGTCCTCCGGATACGTTATTACATTCAGAAATAGTGGAGGTGAATGAGTCGCTTGGGGTGCTCGAGTATAGTTATGATTCGGACTCTAAGGAAAATTTTTGTCATGTGTGGATGGTTGACTTTGTTACTAATTCATTTGCTAAGATGTTCACTGTTAAGGTACCTGATCAATCGTTGTATTGTGGAGTATTCTGGTTCAGGAAGAATGGTGATCTTATAGTTGAAGTGCAGGAGGAGGATGGTATAAAGAAGTCCAGACTTGTAGTTTATGAACCCTTGTCAGGACGTATCAACGGTATTGGGATTAATGGAAAGTCTCGGAAGCAACGTGTGAGTTCGTACATGGAAACGCTACTTTTACTTGATGAGACAAGTTGTATCATTCCTAGATGATGATGTTGGAAGGTATAACTATCAAAGTGGTTTAGATTGTGTTATCATTGAGAACAATGTTTTCAGTATTAATATGATGGTGAATCTCACATGTGAGAGATATAAATGAATATTTGAGAGATGTAGTTTTCTTTATAAATTCTAAAGTCTGATTCTATTTTAATTCTTATCCGTTCTAAAATTGGAACTTCGTGATTCCACCTTAATTCATGTGTGATGTTATTTTTATTTTGTTAATCTTGGTTAATCAAGTCTGAAATTTCTAACGAGTGCAAAGAGTTTAACGAAATGTGTCGTGTGAGCAAGCATTAACAAGATGAGAAGTCGTACATGTAATATATAGCAAACGTCGCAAATCTCAGTTACTTGGCGAACATATGGCCAACTCAACCAGATAAAAATGGATGCATGAGCATACTAACAATAGCAATTCGATTAACAGGAAATCGAGAACATATCTTTTTGACCAGAAGCTGCTTCATGTTAATGTTTATCTTCATTGAACAGTTGACCTTAACGGTCTCTATAATTCATGATGTCAAATATTCGAGACTACATATTTCTATAACCTGCTTACAGTCTTTATACTCTTTATGAACATAAACAAGTAATCAAACAAAAAAGTATGTAGGATGGCATAACAAGTAATGAAGTCTCGGTGCCTATGTAACCTCTTTTTGACAAAATGATGGTCCAGCCAAACAATCACCAACTTGTTCTTCTAAACGACTGGCTTCCATTTGATGCTCGTCTGCACAAATGCAGGCAAGAAGAGTGATCAAAACAGGAAAACAGAGAGATTGACTAAACTTTCTGATCATGTCACATACCAAATAATGCTCACGAAAGCACAATCAGTTCTTCACTTGCTCTGAGCTTGAAACAAATATGTTGCTTGTTCCCACACACAATCTTCAAAACTTGCAGGAGATACACTCGACAATAAGGTTTGACTCGACCTAAAAGGTCAACCTCGAGGCCTGAATGGAATATCTGCTGATAAACCCTGCAGTTTCATCTGACAATAATACTTGGGTGGTGCGATTGCACCAGCCTTTGTATACAAATCAACAACTGCTGGCGCATGCCCATAAAAAGACCGCCATTTATCCTGAAGAACTACAGGATCTTGAGGCCTACGAAACCAAACAATCTTTGGAGGAAACAAATCATCAACTTGAGCTTTCTTCCAAAGATGGGTCCCTCGCCAACTCTCATACTTAAAAACACCACAAAGACGAGCTTTATGTCCAGACGGCCCAACATGAACCTCTGAACAATATTTACAAACCTTAGCTGAATAAACCATCAACAACTTTTCAACACCAGATCTAACCACTTCCCATGCCTTTAAAGTTCCGTCAGCTACTAACCTCAACTCATCATTTGACAAAGATTCAGCCCCTACACATTCTAAATTATTTGTGAACAAACTTTCATCGTTTATATCTGCACCAGCTTGTAACGAGAGTTCAACAATTGCAGGTATGCGGTTGTAATCAAATCGCTGATCGTGTTTTATTACATCTTGGAACATGTTCTTCAGATGAAAAGTCTCCACAGGGATAAGTATATCGTTTATGCCCCCTTTGACCCATTCATGAAGCTTATTCTTGGCATGCCGTCTAAAACCATGGCAAGTCTTGATTTCATGACCCTTCTCCCCGATATACACTTCTGGACAGAATCTGCAAATCAGAGATAACGTGCATTCATGAAATCAATTATCAAGTTTGACAATCAAAGTCATAGGAGTACAAGACATACACACATCACGAATTCTGTCTCAATTGGAAAAGTTTCAATTTAGTTGCTCCCTGCGTTTTACCCTCCACTTTCTGTAATTACTCGATAGATTTTCATAATTTGCTAATTTACCTGTTTTATCCTTACCTCTCATATCATATATCGTACAAGCTTTCCAAGTCAACCGGCATCGTAAGGGATGTTTGTTTAAGCTTAGTTTTAGACTTATGAGCTTATTTGACTCAGCTTACATCTCATAAGCCCCATTCTTTTAGGTTATTCTTCAGCTTATGAGCTTATTTTCCATCTCTAAGTCATAGTAACTTGATATGATCATAAGTCAAATAAGCTCATAAGCCCACACGTAAGCTTAAATAAACACCCCCTTAAAAGCCTCAAGGATAAAATTGGCATTTTGCCGACTAAAAAGTTGCAATGGAACTATATATCTTAATAAGGTACGCTTAAGCAATGCACAAGTAACAATAAATAATAAATCAATTAAAAAGGTGAACGAGAGAAAGAGAATACTTGCAAGACCAGATGGGTATTACTTGCAGCAGAGTGGACACCCCTTGTATCAAAAGGGCTCGGGATCTTAAAACGTCATACGCAACAGGGATCATAGCTTTTACCGGATAATCTTTGGCTCGATTCTCAATCCTTTTGAGAATCATGGGCCTTAACTTCCTAAAATCTACTTTAGGATTTGATCTGTAGTGACGGGTAAATCCAAGCAACCCCTGCTCCAAAATCGCGCTATATAGTCTGGGATTCCTCATAGCTGCCATATTTGTAAATATATTATATCAGAAGCAATTACAAATGCAAATCAACTAATAAAATTTAGACTCGGAAACACAAACGTAAAACAAGGTCCGGGCAGCAAATGAACAGAAAATAAGTTTAACTTAACAAAAAACGAATGCCAAGACTTAAAACAAACACATTTTCGGGCTTAGAAACTCAGGTTGTTCATGTTAGCTTACGTTGTTTAGAAAAAAACATATAAACACAAATGGAACCATTGGAGCATTGCCCAGTGGTATCACACTCCCCACCGCACATGTCCAGTTGACGGGTCAAGGAGGGGTTTAAGAAGGATAGGTTTAGGGTGGCTAACAGCACTCGGTACCCCAAGTTATAGGTCGCCTTATAGCTCTATAACACGACCCTATGGCACGAGACCATACCAGACCCCAAGTTATAGGGTATAGTGCCAAATTTACCAGCCAAGTCACGCCTTTTTTCCTTTTGTGTTTTATCGGGTTAAGTGTGGGGCCCGAGGGAGTCTTATAAGTGATGGAGGGAGGGTGTTTTTGAGTTAAGTCGTAGATTCTGAGGTATAGGGGAAAACGCTGAGGTGACGGCACTTTTTGCTATAACACTGTCGGATAACAACATGGGGGTGTTTGTTTCGGCTTAGATAACCGGCCTACGGCTTATTTGGTTTTGGGTTTATGTTTCATAAGCTCATTTTTTGTAGCTTATTTTGAAAGTTTTCGGCTTATATAAGCTTATCATGTCATAATAAGCTTCTTATTATATAAGCCGAAAAGTTTCAAAATAAGCCACAAAAAGTGAGCTTATGAAATGTAAGCCCAAAATCAAATAAGCCATAAGCCGGCTATATAAGCCGAAACAAACACCAAATCAATAATAAGTTATCTAATTAACTGTTGAAGCTAATACATATTATTAATATTTTAGATTCATTTTGTGTTTGGCAATACTAAATAAAACAAGACAAGATGACTTACTTGTTGGCAAAGGTTGGTTTGTGTTTGGATTTGATACAAGAAACAAAAACACAGAGACAATAACTAGGTGTTTTTTTAGATGGATTTTTTTGTTCTGAGTGACACTACTATTGTTAAAATTTTTGGGCTTTTCTTATTTATTTTATGGGCTATAATTTTGACCATATCAAGGCCCATACGTATAAAACTTGACCTCAACCCAAAATAGTCCAGTCCACTCCTTTATGGTTCAGACTATTTTGTTATAGTCTATTTTGCTTCACGCATGTGAACAGAAAATTTGTATGAGTGTGTGTGTTGTGAGTGTTTCTATTTTTAAGAATTTAAGTGAGTTATGTTTTTTTTATATTTGGCGAGTATCCGCGCATAGCGTTGGAGACTTAAAGTGACAAATAATTATAGTTGGCGAAATTGTGGTTAGTTGTTTCTTGTATGAAATGAATGAATATTGTTAATGGAGTTAAACGTTTTAGTTTATAAATAGTCATGAAAGGAGAATCTATGCTGATGCAAAACGTTACATTTCTTCTTTCATGCCATGCCAATAAAATGTCTTGAAAAATGACGCCGGGAGGGTTTGATGTTGTAACGTCAGACTGGCGCCATGAATAAGCATGGCACATCAATTTGGCGTGGCTGAAGCGCCACCGTACCCATCCCTGTACTCATTCTCCTTGTATTCTACCTACGAAATAATTCTATAATCTACTGTACAAGATATCATTTTCACATCATGTTATTAACGAGTCAAAATTACCATACGTAACTCTAACAAAAAAAAAAAAGAAAAGAAAAAAGAAAATGTCAGGTGATGAGGATGGCATCCAATCAACCAGTTGTAAATTTACTGATCATTTTGTCACTTTCATATATCATTTATACGGATTAAAACCATGTATCACATGAGGATACAACTTTGATAGAGACTTGACCCCTTTGCCAGTTAAGACTAGAAATAAATAGACTTCATTTTTCTTCAAACTGATGATTTTTTATTTTTACTTTTTCACTTCTTTTGAAATAAAATTTTGTAACTTTGTGGACAAAAGAATTATTGTACTATATTGCTTTTGTAAGAGAAAGGAGCATTATTTGTAAAAGAGGATGACAAACGTTTGAATATCCCCATATGGTTACTAGAGCAAAATTCAAATGCATACTCTTATTTTGGTGCATACCAAGGGACAAATCTCTACCACCCATCTAGTTTGATCTAATGGTGGGGATTAACCTAAGATTAAATGGGAAACATAAGTCCATGTTTTTTTTCCCCCTTTTTCTTTGTCTTTTTTATTATTCATTCTTTTTATATCTTTCTTTCTTTTATTTTTATTTCTTTCTTTTTTTTTCACGCTTAAGGAATTTTTGTTATTTTGTTCATTTTTTGTTTTCTTTTTTGCTTCTTTTTTTTCGTCCTTTTTTTCACGTTGTTTTTTTTCTTTTTTTTTTCTTTTCTTTTTTTTTTCTTTTTTCTAATTCACGTTTTTTTTAATAAACATTTTTTTTCGCTTTTATATATTTTCGTCTGTTTTCATACATTTTCGTCCGTTTTCATACGTTTTCGTCTGTTTTTTTACGTTTTCGCCCTTTTTCGTCCGTTTTCATACGTTTTTGTCCGTTTTCATACGTTTTCGTCCGCTTTCTTACGTTTTCGCCCGTTAACGTCTATTTTCATATGTTTTCGTCAGTTTTCATAAGTTTTTGTTCATTTAAATACGTTTTCGTCCGTTTTCTTTCGTTTTCGTCCATTTTTCATACGTCTTCGTCCGTTTTCAGACGTGTGTTTTACGCTTTCATACGTTTTCGTTCGTTTTCATACATATTCGTTCGTTTTCTTACGTTTTCGTTCGTTTTCATACGTTTTCGTTCGTATTCATCCGTTTTCTTTCGTTTTCTTTCGTTTTTGTCCACTTTTTAAAAGTTTTTGTCCTTTTCATACATGTTTTTACACTTTCACACGTTTTCTTCCGTTTTCATACATTTTCTTACGTTTTCATCCATTTTTTCATTCATTTTTGTTTTTTTTTCATTTATTTTTGTCCGTTTTTAAATGTTTTTGGCAATTTTCAGACGTTTTCATATGTTTCTAAATATCACAAGTGATATTTTGAATATCACAAATTATATTCTGAATATCACAAGTGATATTCTAAATATCACAAGTTATATTTTGAATATCACAAGTGATATTCTGTGATATTCAGAATATCACAAGTGATATTCAGTGATATTCAGATCTGAATATCACAAGTGATATTCTGAATATCACAAGTGATTTTCTGAATATCACCAGTGATATTCTGAATATCACCAGTGATTTTCTGTGATATGCAGAATATCACAAGTGATACTATGAGTACCAAAAATGATATTCCGGATATCATAAGTAATATTCTGTGATATATTACGGGTGATACTACAGGTATGACACTTTTCACTTTTCATATTACCATATTAAACTAAATACCACTCAAAACAAATCCAATGTAGTAGAAAAGATGGTGATGACGCTGAAACTTTTCCCTTGTTTGGACAAGTATGTCTATTATAATCAGTTAAACTACAAATATTACAACTCTTCTTTTGGTTCTTACTTTTCTCAATAGCTTTTTCACGTCCACCCTTAATACGGTCATTCTTATGTTCTTTAGGAGGATTTCTTTATACCCATAAAATCTTGAACAATATCACAAACTTTTCAGGGTGGAAGACTTGGCAAATCAATCTCAATTTTTGACTTTAGCTCTCTCAGGTTGTCTACAAAGAAATCCAGTATCATAGACAGCTTATCGGTAATTACAACAATAAGAAACAGATTATCAAACATACGTTGGTGATACTACTCATATATCAAACATATCACTGGTGGTACTACACATATATCAAGCATATCACTGGTGATACTACACATATATCAAACATATCACTGGTGATACTAGACATATATCAAGCATATCACTAGTGATACTACACATATATCAAACATATCACTAGTGATACTACACATATACCATCGGCAAAAATATTTATTGTGTTTGTCTATTACAGTGAAAGGCACAAAAACCATCTAGTACATAAAAAATACGTAATTAATACCTTGGTATAAAATCCAATAATGATCTTCATTATATACTCAGCATTAAACTCAGAAACAACACGAAAAATGCCAAGAACTCCATAAGCTATTTTGGTATTAGTCAATTTGTTTTTGAATATTTGTGATTTTCTGAATATCACTTGTGATATTCTGAATAGCACTTGTGATTTTCTTATGTTTTCGTCCGTTTTCATACGTATTAGTCCATTTTTTTTTTACTTTTTCGTCCGTTTTTATACGTTTTTTAATATCACAATTGATATTCAGAATATCACTTGTGTTTTTCTGAATATCAATGGTGATATTTTAAATATCACTTGTGATTTTCTTAATATCTATCACTTATGATTTTATAAATATCACTTGTGATTTTCATGTTACAAAACATTTGTTGAATATCACTTGTCAAATTCAGAAAATCACTTATGATATTCAGAATATTATTTGTGATACTTTGAATATTACAAACTATTACTTATGATATCCGGAATATCATTTGTGGTACACATAGTATCACTTGTGATATTCTGCATATCACAAAAAATCACTTGTGATATTCAGAATATCACTTGTGATATTCTGAATGTCACATAATATCACTTGTGATATTCAGAGTATCACTTGTGATATTCAGAGTATCACTTGTGATATTCAGAGTATAACTTGATTTGTGATATTCAGGATATCACTTGTGATATTTAGAAACATATGAAAACGTATGAAAATTGCCAAAAATATTTAAAACGGACGAAAACGAATGAAAAATGGACGAAAACGTAAGAAAACGAACGAGAATGTATGAAAACGGAAAACATATGAAAGTGTAAAAACATGTATGAAAAGGCCAAAATGTTTGAAAAGTGGACAAAAACGAAAGAAAACGTATGAAAACGAACAAAAACATAAGAAATGGACGAATATGTATGAAAGACGAAAGGACGAAAACGGTATGAAAGCGTAAAAACACGTATGAAACGGACGAAGAGTACGAAAAATGGACGAAAACGAAAGAAAACGGACGAGAATGTATTAAAACGAACGAAAACGTATGAAAACAAACGAAAATGTAGGAAAACATATGAAACAGTTAACGGGTGATAACGTAAGAAAGCAGACGAAAACGTATGAAAACGGACGAAAACGGCAACATATATGAAAACGGACGAAAACGTACGAAAACGACAAAACGTTTGAAAACCGACGAAAAATGTATGAAAGCGAAAAAAAACGTTTTTAGAAAAAAGAACGTGAATTAAAAAAAAAAAAAGAAATAAGAAAAAAAAAAAAAAAAAAACTAGAAGCGTGAAAAAAAAAGACAAAACAAAGAGAAAGAAAAAAAAAAGGAAAGAAAAAAATAAAGAAAAAATAATAATAAAAAAAAAACAAAAAGTCAAAGTAAAAGGGGAAAAAAAACGTGGACTTATGTTTCCCATTTAATCTTAGGTTAATCCCCACCATTAGATCAAACTAGATGGATGGTGGAGATTTGTCCCTTGGTATGCACCAAAATTAGAGTATACAAAATAAAGTGCCTCTACTAAAAAGATACTAGTGTTTAAGGCAACAAAATAACAAATACGGAGTAGTAAACTTACGGGCAAATAACCTATGGAAGTACTATACTTGGCACAAAAGTCATTTTCGCGTATTGAACAAAAAGAAATTTTTGTCTGTACACTAATGTTGACATTTTTGTATTTCTTTAAGTATTATTACTATTTTACCCTTTCAAATTACATAAATGAACCTTGTGGGTTTGCGAAAATTGCATCTACCGTCTCTATGCTAAATTACATAAATGGTACCTGTAATTTGGAGAAAATTGTGTCCAACGTCCTTTTTTTCCTAAATTTTTTCAATTTTTTTTTTATTTTTTTTTTATTTTTTTTATTTTTTTTTTGGTTTGAAATAATTTTTTTTTTCAGATTTTTTTTCGTGACACGTGAGATTTTATATCAAGACTCGTGAGATTTTAACCTGAAAATGCAAAACAAGGACTGTTTACTAACAAAAACTAAAGCGGTTTATTTATCGATTTTAAATTACGATTTTGACCCCTTTCTGATCCGAATCATCAAAAGTGTAAAACACAAAAGTTGTCTGGAATGATATTTTACATCAACGCTTGTGAGATTTTAACCTAAAAATGTAAAACAAATGCTGTTTACTACCAAAACTTAAGTGGTTTTCAACTAAATTCATAATTATAAACTCTTGTAAATTTTATAACTTGTGTTAATCATCGAACTTGTTTTTTTAAAAACATAGGGACAAAAACATAAGAAAAAAAACAATTCGAAAATATTCACTTAAAAAAATTATTTTTTTTCCCAGAAAAATAATTCGCTTTAAAAACTTTAAAAAATTCACTTAAAAAAATTCACATAAAAAATTTCACTTAAAGATTTTTTTTTAAAAAAATGTTTCAGAAAAAAAAGATTGAAAAAATAAGAAATTTCAAAAAAAAAAATGAAAAAAAAATAGGGACGATAGACGCAATTTTCTCTAAACAACAGGAACCATTTATGTATTTTAGCCAGTGTTACAAAACAAGGCCTACAAGGCCGATTAATTGCCGATTAGGTGCTACAAGGTCACCAACCTTGCCGATTTGTGTAAATCGGTCAAACACCTCGGTCAACCATGGTCAACGACGATTAATGACGGTCAACGGTGGTCAAGCTTGTCCAAAACCTTCAAATCTTGAGAGATATTCCCATAACTCGCCGTAAAATTGTTTAATAAGTTATACTTATTGTTTATATCTATTTCAAGATATCTTTTTAAGAAAAATCTTGCTATTAATACCTAAAATTTGCCGGAAATACCTAAAACTTGCCGGAAATACAGAAAACTTGTCGAAAAAGTCAATCCGATTAATCATCGATTAATCCCGCCTAGATCGATTACAAGCTACAGGGGGTTGACCGCCCGACTACCGATTCACGCTTTTTGCAACCTTGATTTTAGCCTAAAGATGTTAGATGCAATTTTCAAAAATTCAATTGTAAAATGGTCATTACATAATTTTTTTTTTATCTTTATTACTCAAAGAAAGACAAAATTGTTAACATTAGTGTACAGACAAATATGTATTTTATTCGGTACACAAAAGTGACTTTTATGACAAATATAGTATTTAATAGGTTATTTGCCCTGAACTTATATCATTTAAGTATGTCTAACTTTGACATTTTTACCACCTCCATGTGTGAAAGAAATCACTTTATTATTCACAATAAAAGTTCTAGGAAAAACAAGAAAGAAATCATTTTATTACTTCACTCTTATTTATTTCCATCTTATAATATGTCAAGTTTGAACTTCATTTACTGTTCATATTTGCTTACTAGAAAAACCCACTATGTTTACTTTTTGAGGTAACTTGTATATGTATATATTGTCTTGTGTCAATTTACATATGTCACACTTCCTAATTAGAGTATGTGAATCTTAAACCTTTAAAAATCCTTCTACCCTAAAAATACAACGAAAGTTGATAACACGTATGCAAGTTACAATCAAATGAATCAATTGCACCATCACCTATCAAAACTGTAAATACAATTTTTATTTTATTATTTTTTTTAATTGCCTTTAGTAATAAAATCGATGTACTCCCTCAGCTTAAATTGTTGTTAGAGCGACAATAAGATTTATAAGTTAAACATAATGAGTCAAAATTGATAATATATTAATATTCACATACTTTTAACTTATATTTGTTGGTTTAGTCAATAACTTCATATAATTTTTTTTTGAACGGCTAGAATATATAAAACTAGCAAAAGCTAAAAAAACCTTACAACTTCATATAATTTAAAATAATGCAATTATGTTTTGAAAAAAACTGTCCGACTTTAATTGTCTTGCTTACATGAATATCTTTTCTAGATAAGAGCAAGTATTATTATTTTTGATTTAGGCACGAAACAATAAATTTTTTGCTTGTAAGTGTTTGTTTTTCCGTGTATCTTTCATGCAAATTATTAATCTCTTATAATCTCATATAGAGATGAAGACTCAAAACAATAGAATTATGAGAATTAGTCAGCCCATTAATCACCTTATGATGTTTCTCCAATAGTGGTTACATGACCAATTAATCATAGTTATTAATGTGTAATGAAAGCTGCTCTTGATTTACCAAAATTGTTACAAGTTAGTATGAAATCAGTTTCAACGTGTTTACTCATTGATGAGCTAGCTTACTGAACGAGCTTACTTCCTGAGTGTACTTAATGAGGAGCTCTCTCATTGAAGAATTGAACCCTTTGATGAGTCTACTCACTGATGAAATCGTTCAAAGTCCACTAAATGAATAGTATGACTCATTAAATTCATCGGCTTGATCTCCTTGATGAGATCGTTCATAGACTACTTAGTGAAGAGTATAACTCTGAAGCAAATGATAATCTAGCCAATAGTACCCTCTAAAAGAATAAAAGAAGAAAACATTATTACTCGAGTTGAAGAAAGCAGCATGAGACATTTCAACAAAAAAAGTACGAGTAAAATTGAAATACAAGCAAAAGATAAAGGGTAAACTTTGGAAAATATGACAGGGTGGACTGATCATAAGGGACCAATCATATAGTATATTTTGTCTTTTCATTCAGGGAAGTGACACTTGGACCCTATTTTGCATGTGTTGATCAGTTGATGAAGTGGCACTGTTTAGTAATTATGACTGTACACAATTTTACAGCATCTTTTTCGTCCTACAAGCTTTCAGAATACCAACCAATATAAATGCGAAAGAAACCCTTCGTTGCTATTTTTTGCAAAAACTGGTTTCCTGACCATGTATATTTTAACTCTTTTTGGCATTATTCTTTTAGTTGGAGTATTTGTTTGCATTTTGCTGGAAATCAAAAGTTTATCTAGCTAGCTTACAGCTGTATAAGATGATGGGTTACACCGGCAGTACTCATCGCGATCAGTATCGTTAACCCAGTGTTACATGAACTTTTTAACTCAAACAACGCTACCACCAACATAATATAATAAAACAATCTTTACTACTCAAACATAAGCCACTTAAATACAAATATACTCCGTACCTCACAAAAACTCAGTGGTTGCTCAAACGTAAAGCTACTAAAGTCATCGTTTTGGCCCCCGAATATTTAAGGCCCCTAATTTTCTAACGCCTTTTATGAATATATAGTCGATCATATATTTTCTTGAGTATTATCTTAATTAGATCTCCATGTATAAAAAGTCTATTACAAAAACTGCAAAAATTATAATGATGTTTACCTTGTCTATTTTTTAAATCTGTACGACTAAGTTTTTATTGAGTTTAAGAAACACAATCAAGTCAATTTTTTTATTATTACAAATGATGAATTTCATGTAATGCTTTAAACTCTAATTTACTTTAAGCAAATATTGTAAATAAATTAAACGTTTCAAGAATCACACATGAATGGTGTCTTAATGAACGAACAAGAGTAACATTCTTTCAATGAACAAACATAAACACCAATGTCTGTTGTTTAAGTGTTCATATTTAGTTCATTTTTTCGGTTAACCAAAACTAACAAACACGAACAAGCCTCGTTCGTGTTGGTTTTAGTTATATTATTATAAAGTGAAGTTTTGTTTTTGTTTTTTTTTTTTTTTTTCTTTTATATATATATATATATATATATTATTTTTCTCTATCGTCAATAAACTCTTATATTCTCATTGTGTTCTTTGATAATTGGATATTCTATAAACCCAAATGAATCGAAAAGCTAATATTAAGCAAAAAGAAGAAAAAAAATAAAAAATTCGAAAGATCTCATACATAAATTTCGCTTTAAGCCTCCACAAAATTTGAGCCGCCCCTGCAAAAACCAATACCACACACACAACCTTCTTTTCTTTCTTTCCCAACTTGATTGTTAGGACTACCGTCTTCTCCCAAAAAATCAACAAGGACGCATCATGTAGGGTGTTTGTTATAAGAAGGACGCGTCGAAAGGGGTTGAAGACGCATCTTCCTCCCTTGTAACACCTAGCCTTAAGACCGTATAAATTAGTGATACGAAGAAAGCTTTTAGGTTGCTATATTTATATTCAAACATTATTGGTGATTTTATTAATTAAGTGGTTAGGAGTTATGTCTAGTATATAACAAAGCAAAATTAGGATACTGTAATTATTTATTAGAGTTTCGTTAACGAGAGTTTTTAAAAGTTAGGTTGTTATTAATAACTAATTTTTGAAATTTAAGTTAAAAGACAATACCTGATGTTTAATAAGAATCATTTATAATCATCCAAGATATCTAAATACTTTCGATAATTTCTTGAAAACAAATGCAATTTATTCTTCTCGTTCGTTAAAAACGTGTATGTTATTAAAATCTTGCTAATGCCAATGATAATGTTACGTGCATGTTTTTGCTACATTCTTTTTTTGCTTTTATGAAATTGGTTAATTATATGTATTCTGAAGAATGAAAATATTATTGCTCGGAAATAAAAACATGTGATCCCACACTACACGTACTATATCTCTAGTCAAAGAACAATCTAACACATTAAAAGTGATCGAATCTCTTCTGATAAAACATCGTTTTTCTGGAACGAAATAGACTTTCTATCTGCAATGGCTTAAATATTTACCTAATTCTTTTTAGTGGATCCCATACGGGCTCCAAAATGTTATAATATCGACTTAAAAAATAATGTTTCGAATCTAGTCAAACTAGTTTCTTCCAAAATCTTACCATCATAAAGAAGCATTTAGGAACCAAAGCACAAATGTACGTTTGTAAATGTTGACCAAATAAAGAAGCATTTAGGAACCAAAGCACAAATGTACGTTCGTTAGTGTTGACCAAATATATAGTCGACGAAACTTAACATTATCATTGGCACTAACATTATCACGCATATATAATATAACCAGCCACAAAATTCAAAGAGGTAAAAAATTGAAAATTTTACATTGGATTCTTGTAACATACCGGGGTATAACTTTAATAAGACTAACCGTTATACTGACATCCTTCACACGTGAGAGACATCTTTCACACGCGAAGCCCATGACGGAGGGGGTAAGTTGGCGGGTGGGAAGGGGTGTTTTTGGGGTTGGTTAGGTGGTCTCCTTCACCAAACGGAATAAGAAGGAAAATGGGAATCCTAATATTATTTATTTTGTGAGTATGTGCGTGGAGTATATTGTTAGGTATATTTGTGTAAAATGAAGTATTTTTATGTGTTTGATTAGATAGTTATCACTTATCACTACAGCAAATGATGTGATTAAAAGTTGATCTACCAGTATGATAGAGGTCGTTGGAAACTGACCATTTCACGTTGCCTGATATTCAAAGCAATATGTAAATATCTTCTAAAAGGAACTTTAGAACACGTATTTCAAACCCTTTTCACCTCACACCTCTCTTTTGAGATTATATGTATAGTCACTCATTGAAGATATGCCTTGACAATACTTAATCATATGATATTATTATAGAATATATCATTTGGTTATGTATGTTTCTGAGTTTTTATTTTTCATTTTTCAATGTCAGTAATTATAAGAGAAAAGACTAATAAGATGTTAGGAAAGAAATATAAAGTTTGAAAAATAAGTTATTAAACCAGTCAGTCCAATTCAAATGAACTCAATATTAGAGAACTAGAGAATCACAATAAGTAAGGTTTAACCACTTAAGGGTGGCCTAGTGGTAAAGGGCCTTTGACTATCACTCTAAAATGTGTGAGGTCTCAAGTTCAATTCATGCTAGGTGCAAACAACCTTAAGTGGCCACGCCAACCTCCTAAAAAGGGAGGGCTTCACTTGGTTTGAGTCTGTGTGGCGGTGGGTTCAAACCCCGTGAATTAGTCGGCCAAAAGGTTGGAAACCATGGTTATTAAAAAAAAAAAAAAAAAAAAAAAAAAAAGGTTTAAAATAAGGTCTTTTTCGAGCCTCTTGAAAGCAAATATATTGTTTCGGAACCGCCAAAGAGCAGTTTGAACTACAACGTCAAAGTACTTTAGTTGTGAGGGAGTAAGCTTAACCCGATCCGGCAAGCTAATTACCTCTTCAAGATTCGTAATGGTTGCCGACGCCAGATGATATAGTCACCAAATTACAAATATGGCATGTTGATGTTAATTAAAGAGTGATCACATGCTATTCATTGTTTAAATGGAAAGAGGTCTTACCTAATTAGGCACTAGATTGGTACATGGATGATATAATATAAAACTGTTGGTTCTGAAAATTAACCATTATTCCAAATTAGGTTAATTAACAAATCGCTATGGATGAAGCATGGACCATGTCAGTTTTGTAAATATGCTTATATTCTCATCCTCAATCTCAATACAAGAAAAAGTATGGTCAAAGGGAGTGTTGGATGCAAGTATAAATATATGTACATGCCACTGGCCTAATGTTGAGATCTGAGCTTACAGAGTGTCATTCACCACCCACTATCCCTTCTTTTAGTTTTCTATCTACTCATGAAACTACAATAGTATTTTTGTATAAAAGACAACCATGTTATAGGGCATTTTGTGCAATTAGCATGTTATGAGGTCTAATAGTAAAACAAGGATGTGTTAAGTGTATTTTTGTGTAAGCACTTAATAAAGTTTATTGGTTTTGAACTAATGGTCCATGTTCTAAGGGTATTTTTGTATATTTTTGAACCCGAATGAGCAATTAGTTTAATGGTTCGTCTTTGTAATTAGTTTAATGGTTCATCTTTACGTTTGTGTAATTAAATGTAGGCCTATCAAAATGCAAATAGGATCTGTTTACATTTTACGACTCCCATACCTTACTTTTGCAGGATTAGGTATTTGTTGTTGTATTAAAAAAATCCAGACAAACTTAATACAACATCGATTATCTGACTAAGTTAATCTGAATTGAAATGAAATATAAATGACTAAAATAGTTTGGAGCAATGTCTCTACCAAACTTGAGAAACCGCTTGTTTATCAAAAATATGCTTCAACAGCATTGTACACTACTAGAAACTGGACTTTCAGCGACAGATTTTCCGACGAATAGGTTTCCGTCGCTAATTTACCGACCATGTTCCGACGGAATAGCGACAAGTGTGCTTTTCCGAGTAACTTCCGACGGAATTCCAATAAATTCTGTTGTTGTCGGAAATCCGTCACTAATTCACATAACCTACTGTCGAATTTCTGACGCCATTCCGACATCTATATTTATTCGTCGCTAATCCGTCGGAAATGTTTTAATTTCTAATATTTTTTATTTTTTTAATATTTCCGTCGGAAATCCGTCGGAAATATTATTTATTTTCTGACGGATTTCCAACGGAAATATTAAACTTTATTATGTACAAATATATGATATGTTAAACTATGTCGACTTGTGTTTCAACTTAATTATTTTTGGGATTACATTATTCGGTGTAAATTCTTTTAGTTTTTGGGCTTTTATTGCGTGTGCGCCCTCAACTCATGTTTCAAGTTAGCCAAGTGGTTGTTACATTACTCGTATTTGGCTAAAACGTGATTTCACATTTTCATTATGTCGATATACAAAACTGTGACTTTGAGTTCGTATTTGTTTTTCTCTAGGAACTCTTCAAATTTGGTTATTTTTTCATTTGTCGTAACACCGGTTTGATCTGGCGGTTCAACTGGTTGAACTGGTAACCCGATGCACCGTTGACTCGACCGGGTATGCTAAAAACACAATCCTAATCCATTTATTTTTAACTTTTTAACAACAAAATTATCAAAAACATTTTAAAACTTATTAAAATCTTGATTTTCAAACTTCAATTTTATTTTCCCATGACACACACTTATTACAATTAAATATTCACTTTTTTTAAAAAAAAAACTTATAAAATATACACACACTTATCGTTATCACAATTAAAACTTTCACTTTTTTAAAAAACTTATAAAATTCACACACACTTATTATATCCGCCAAACAAACAAAACCCAAAAGTGATTTCACTGTTCGATCTATCCGCCATCCACCGCTGCCGTCCGCCGCCATCCGCCACCGTCTTCCGATTACTTTCATTAAGGTTTAACTTGTTTCTGCCCTAACTTTTGCCCTAATTTTTACTTGTTTCTGTTGTATTTGTTGTTTAGCAGTGTATTGTTCTAAGTTATAATGTTTAGCTTATGTGTTGTTTGGAGTGTATTGTGGTTGAGCTTATGTTATAATGTAGACAAACTGATCGACGAAATGCCTGACTGATTGATTGATTGGTTAGGTTATTTTAAGAGCTGATTGATTGATTGCATGTGTAGACCAAGTGATCGACGAAATGCCTGACTGAGTTATTTTAAGAGTTGATTAGTTGATAAGCTTCGGATGAGCTGATTGATTAGTTGTGGGACTGAGTTGTGCTAATGATTTGTTTTAAGTGCTAAGGATATATTGTGTATATGATATTTAGTTTTTTCATTATATCGGAATAGTTATAATGGTACCTTTACGGTTAGAATTAATAAAAGTTAGTACGCCAAAGCATGCCCTCATATTCGATGCTGCTGGGCTTATATTTGTGACAAGTAGGACACTAACACATTGAATAGGTAACTTAAACATGTTGAATGGCAATTTGGACTGACTTCTTATGTTCAGTGGCAATTTGGCGTCGGCGCTATGGGGTGGTGGCTCCAAGCCATAGAGTCCAAATCTACCCTATAATGTTGCCGTGCCCACTGCTCTAAGCATGACAATGTGACATTGGCGTGAGGCTAGGCGACCTAGGCGCTCACCTTTAAATATACCTATCATATAGCTTACCATAGGTCTTCTTGAATTTTTCTTTGCTATTCTTCGAATCATTGATCTCATTACTCTGATTTTGACCCGTATTCATTGGCCTGCCCAGCACATTTTGCCACTTGACATGGGAAAAGTACAATATTCAGTTAGATTTTGCTTTGTTAATAAAAAGATTTTACTTGGTAAAGTCCTCAAAAGTGATGTTATGGGTGGCATTACGATGGGTTTTAGGTGCAGATATGTATGTTGCTGAAAATTTTAGTTTATGCTTGATATATGAGTTTATGTAGATCGTATGACATGTTCCATAAAACCATATGAGCATCAAGTTATCAAACTTCTCTGTTTGTGGTGTCTTTAACTAGAGAATTAAGTTGGAAAGCGATAGTGGAATTTGGAAGATGTGGCATTACTACATAAAAGCGGGGACCAGATAACATTACAGTTAGGGATTTGATGATGATCCTCCATGTAGAGGTTCTCTTTCAAGATAGATATCAATGTAAGTCAAGTATGAATGTTTAGTGTGGCTGATTATAGATCACCATTTTTCCCTGTTCTAATGTATAAAGTGTTATTTCCTGCTGTTAGTAATGGCATGCCTACTCCAAGTTTGTAAGCAACTTGTTCTATTAGAACTAGCATGCTGCTACAAACCTCATTGTAGTCCCCTTTAAGTTGCACAGAACACAAACCTTCTGATTCTGAAATACAAAAGTGCAAGGCGATAAAAACTTGTGTAACACTTCTGGTGAGTTTCTTTTACCAAAAACTTTTACTGATTCAAAACCCTCTCTGAACACGCTAGAACAACCACACTCATCCCTCTATAAAAGGATTGAAGAAGAAACTCATTAAAGAAGGTGAAGGTTGGGATACTCCTGATAACGGCAATGAAATTCAAGTTATATTTATATATGATCATGATTGTTTTATATATATTCTGTTTGTAAAGATATGTGATTATGAGTGTTGTTGATTTGTTTTGTGTTGTTTTGATGATAGTGCATTATACTGGAACGTTGATTGATGGAACGATATGTGATTCGAGTCGCGATAGGGGGACTCCGTTTATGTTTACTCTTGGTCAAGGTGAGGATTTAATCTGTTTGTTTTTTTGGTTTTCTAGGTTGTAGTCATTTAATTTATTGAGTTTTATATAGTTAAGGCACAACTAGTTGTAGTTGTTTATTTTATAAAAGCGTTTTGTAACATAGTTGTGGCAATAGTTATTAAGTGTGTGTTTGGCAAGGAGATTTTAAGAGCGTTTGAAGGTTAGAATTGAAAGATTGGCATTTGAGGCTGATTGGTTTCTATAAGATAATAAGAAGATATGTTTTACACGACGTTGTTGTATATTGTTAGGACACGTAATCATGGGATGGGATGAAGGAATCAAAACAATGAAAAAGGGTGAAAGTGCACTTTTCACCATCCCTGCTGAACTTGCGTATGGTGAATCCGGTTCACCTCCAACTATCCCTCCAAACGCCACACTTCAGTTCGATGTGGAACTGCTTTCATGGGCTAGTGTTAAGGACATTTGCAAAGATGGTGGCATCTAGAAGAAGATTGTACAGAAAGGAGAGAAGTGGGAGAACCCCAAGGACCTTGATGAAGTTATAGGTATTTCTTTTGTAATCATTTATATCTCGACCATCATGAGTAGATCTGTGTAGGACTGTAGGCCTTGAAGTAACCATTTGCAATAATAATGCTTATGCAGTGAATTATGAGGTTAGACTCGAGGATGGAACATTGGGATCAGCATCCAGCAAACAGGTTTGCTAAATCTTTGATTTTTGTTATTGCTTAATATGAGAAATAAATTTAGATATATTGAACACAGTATGCCACTTCACAGAAAGTAAAGAGAATCATTTTGATTGGAGATGATCATTTGATATATTGATATATTAAACACAATTAACTTCAAAGATAGTTAGTAGTGGAACACCATTTTGAATCTTTTACCATTAGAGTTGTGGTTTTAGACTTGCGTGTGTTTCTTGTTGATGATAAAGATAATAGTTACAAAATAGATTGCTTTATCTATAGAGAAGCATTGGTGTTACTGTATATGAAGTACTTTGCGTTAGTCCCAACTCTAGGTCCATTACGATAACAAAATTAAATTTCTATTAAACAGATATAGGGATGGACTGTCGCTCTATGTAGCATGTTGTTTGGTTGAGACTTGCAGAGTTTGTGGCTTCGACTTGTAGCATACTGGCCATTGATGGCCAAAGTTCTTATAGAATCTGCATCATCCAATACCAAGTCCTTGATAACTATGTTCCAATAACGTGTTTGAATAATATATTCTATATATTTTAAGCTTTTCAATGGGACTCAATATAATGCAGGTACAAAATTTAGAAGAGAACACGAAAATTGTAACACATGCAACAACCGGAATTAGAGGCGAATGCTCGTGAAGAAGCTCGAGAGAGAGAGACAAAGAGAGTGGCAATGAAAGATGAATGACAATAGCTCAATAATCGACGTTCCCCTCGGTAGTTGGATATTG
Organism: Artemisia annua; assembly: GCA_014162995.1. NCBI lineage: Eukaryota > Viridiplantae > Streptophyta > Magnoliopsida > Asterales > Asteraceae > Artemisia > Artemisia annua. The sequence goes on from LBNU01002903.1 coordinate 168,571, forward strand.
TCATTATCTGAATATTTATGTTAGATACTCTGAATTCATCTTAAATGTTTTGATTTGAATTGTGAAATGCATGCAACTTTTCTAATGTGAATGGTCACTTTTTGTAATTGGTATGTTTAACCTTGAATGATCCTTTTTATTTATATTTAGTTTCATTTAAGCCATTTTAGATACAAGATTACATATATGAGCATTAATCACGTATTTGTTTTTCCGATGATATTCCAACTAAGTATTTCCAACAGCAATGTGACCCCTTGCTGAGAGAAGTTTTACCGACGGGTTTCTGACGGAATTGTTACCGACGACTTTCCGACAGAAATTATACCGAGAGATTTCCGACGAAAAAGATTAACAACAGAATTCCGACACATGTCTTCTGTCGGTGTTTCTGACAGAATTCCTACGGATAGTAATCACCGACCAAGAATAAGCGACACCCTATTTTTGTCACAAATCCGTCGGAAACAGCTTTTACCGACAGATTTCCGACGGAAATTGCCGTCGGTAAAGACCTGTCTCGTAGTAGTGGTATAATATGCGTCAAAAACGCATTTAAGATATACCCATATAGAATAACACAAAAACGAATTCCTCTTAAAACAATTATCATCTTTTTTTCTTATTAGTATGTCGATCATCGTATCGATAGAAAAACTACGCATTTTAAAAAAAATGGCTGGTTCTAACCAATGCATTCCTAATCTATATTATATTATTGATAAATTAAATTAGATGTTGTTTGTTAGAACTTAAAATACTATTACCACTGTAGTTTAGTGTGTTTTTTTACTTTCGGTCATCTAACCAAAGTAAAGTTGTTAGTTCAATCTCAAAAACAACGTAAAGTCTCAGTCTCATGTAACTTATGAAACCGAACTAGCATCTTGAAACCTTGAATATCTAGATAGCATAATACATTTGTTTTTGTAACATTGAAATCCCCAATGTTTTTGGCGAAATACTTGTGCATATATATATATATGATCATCTCTCTTAAAAGTCTACAGTCTTACAATATAATTTGGTTTTATGGGTTATCTGCATAAGGGAAATTTAAGTTTACTGTTCGCATGAGATGAGATCAATATAGAATTCATATTTGTCATAGAACCAATCAACCAATCATAGCCACCCATTTTTATTTTCCATTTTCTAAAATAAAAACAATATATCTTACAAACGGTAAATCTTCAAGCTACAAAAAAAAAAAAATACCATCGCGACGAGAATTAAATCATCTTTCTATAGATATGCATTGTTATATACTTTCGACGATTTTTTTTTTAATTTCCGTAAAAAAATCATATATGATTCGTAAAAATCACGTATGATTTGATTTTTACGAATGATTTGATCTTAACGAATCACATATGATTTTTACAAATCACATATGTTCTTTCTGAGCGGAAATTTTGGAAAAAAAAAAGTTTGTCGAAAAAAAAAAGTTCGTCGAAAGTATATAACAATGCATGCCTATAGAAAGATAATTTAATTCTCGTCGCGATGGTATTTTTTTTCGCGTAACGATTTATGGTTTGCGAGATATTTAATTTAAAAAAAAAAGATGAAAGTTTATTTTTTATTTTGATAAAAAAATGAGTGGCTGATAATGGTTCTTTAGTTCTATGTCAAATATGAGTTCTATATTGCACTTTCACATTACCCTTTGACAAATCAAAATGCGTAAAAAGGGACGTGACATTATTTCATCTTTTTGAAGAAAATAATGTCAGAATAGATAGATGTTAGATGGTCTAATTATTTTCCAAATATTGTACAACATTGAATATCTCAATTACTTTGGCAACTGCCAATAAAAATGTGATCAAAATCTCTTTGATCATAAATATTGGTTCTTCTATTCTTTTATTTTATGTTGTTTTAATCTTAAATGAAAATAAGAACAAAGTGTGTAAAAACTGGCGAGACACACAGCTAAAACATGTCAAATTAGTTCGAGTCAAAACGGACAATCATATAGATAGAGTCATGATCGAACTCATGATCAATCAATATTTTGTTAGTTTGTAAACATGTTTTGTCATTTGGCTAAAACCTATCAACAATTTATACATTAAGGCATGTTCATCACACAAGATTATTAAGAGATTATGGTTATTTTTTGAAAAAAATAAACTACTTAAAGTATAAGCTTTATTTGGAAGATATAATATATAAAAGAAAAAAAAAAAAAGAAAAAAAGAAAAATATATATATATATATAAAATTTGATGTAGGCAATTAGCTACATCAAAAAAATTTTTTTTACTTAAAGTATAAACTTTTTTTTTTAGCTACACCTTGATGTAGGCAATTAGCTACACATCCCCTTTATAAAAAATTTTAAAAATGTACAGTTCAGCCCCTGCAGTAAGTCACAGGGGCTGAACTGTACATTTTTAAAAGATTTTACAAAGGGATGTGTAGCTAATTGCCTACACTTGGATGTAGGTAAGATTTCCCCATATATGGGGATATGTTAGCTACACCTTGATGTAGGCAATTAGCTACACATCCCCTTTATAAAAAATTTTAAAAATGTACAGTTCAGCCCCTGCAGTAAGTCACAGGGGCTGAACTGTACATTTTTAAAAGATTTTACAAAGGGATGTGTAGCTAATTGCCTACACTTGGATGTAGGTAAGATTTCCCATATATATATATATATATATATATATATATCCGTGTGTTGCGAGAAGCCTTTAAGGATTTGGTTATTTTGTTGTCTGATTGGTCATTTCTTCTTTGGTCATATTATTCCCTTTTGTAAAATAAGTAAATGGATAAAAATAAATCTTTCATAATCTTTGAAATCCAAATTCTACTTCATATAGAGTAGTTTATTAAAATAAATTTTGTTTATAAGTCTTTCTATATATCCATCTTCAATTGCAGCAACATAAACTATTCATTAGAAGCTTTGTTTATATTCATTAGAAGGATGCAGGTACATGGATATAGCTTGAACCTCGATGTACAATTCACATAATATCAATATTAGGTAGAACGGTAGTAATAACACAAATGATAAACAGATAAAACAAAATATAAAACATTTTAAGACCTTGAGATCAACATTTCAGTAAACTGAATCTTGATTTGATCATTGGTAGTTGAAGAGTTAAATACTAAAATTAATCTAAAATTCTTCCTTTTGTAGTAAGAAACTCAAAATAGTATTATTTTTTAATCATATTATATTGTATAATATGCATCTCATATTCTCATATGCTTAAATTATCCCAAACGTACGAAATATGACAAAGTTTAAAGTTTTGCTGACAACAACTATATTAGTTTTTTTTAAGCTCATTTTATTTAAAACTCTTTTAATATGAACTCACTTGGTATTAATACATATTTTATTAAAACTCACTTGCTTTAACTATATATATTGAAATCATGTATTCATAGTAACAATGAGTTTTAATTTATAAAGAAATTGCTAAATATTGTTAAATATTTAATAAATAAAGTTTGTTATATAAAAAAGCCATAAACATTTGGTAAAAGTATCGGTAATTTGTGTAGATTGCCACATAGTCCGAGGGGGTGCTTTGAAAACTCATTTTACCCTACGAAACGACGTCTTGGGGCACGCCCAATGTATATAAGGTATAATTCTAGAGGATATTGAATCTAGACTTTTGGTATACCTAAGTTGGGCCAATAGAACATTGTCGTCTGACCCAATTCCCAGCAGTCATGCGCTCCTCTTCCTTGTAAAATTTTCCGACGACCACATTGTGAAAAAAAATAAAATCCTTTATATCAAAATATGCCAACATATCCATTCCTTTTTGTTCCGACTGATCCGCGGATTCTCACAAAAAATCTTACGCAGACCAAATTAATGTCAAAACTTAAAACCCTTTAAAAATTAGTCTAGAGCTTGCAAAACCCGTCTTATTTGGTCTCTTACTGCAATTTCTCCAAATCTCAAACTTGAGATAGATTTGTGATATTATTGTTGTGAGATAGTTAAAATTGATGCTAAAAAAAAAAAAAAAAAAAGTTAATCTTAACTGAGTAAACGAGTTAAGACAAACACACTTAATTTAATCAAAAGGGCTAACAAAAAAATTAAACACTTACCTCACTGGGCTTAAAAGCCCAACAAAATAGAAGAGAAGAAAAACTTAAAGGTCCAGAAAGACAATTAATCAAAAAGAAATGGCAAGTAGAGTGTGTTCAATAGTGACATCAACACTGGTGCGAAGGAGATTGCCGTTAGTGGGTGCAATTTGTATGCTCAGTTTTGGCCTTCATACTTTTCCACCCTCTTCATTTTCTGTTTCATCTAATCCCTTAACCAGGTACTGTACTTTTTTTTAAAGGTTTCTTTTTAATGTCAACTATTTTGCTCTTACACTAAATTTAATGTCAACTATTTCTGTTTTAGGCTTTTTTAGGTGCCTCTTTGTTGCCTTGCCCCTTGCTTTCTGTTATTAGGGTCCCTTAGCTTGTTGCCCTTTAGGTTCTATTGGCGGAACTTGAACATTTTTCTTGGGGGGCCGAATAGGAGATTTGTTTGTAACCTCAACTAAATCACCTCTAAAACCCATAATATTTACACTAGGTGCCGCAAATTTTGAGGGGGCCGGGACCCTCCCCTGCCCTACATAGTTCCGCCAATGGCTCTAGGATCTTTATTGTGCCTTCTCCTTGTTGCCTTGTTCTTTTGGTTTTGCCTTTGCTTTGCCTTTAGGCTTTAGGCCCCTTTGCTTGCCCTTTTTGCTTTGCCTTAGCTTTATGCCCTTCGCGTTGCTTTCTTTGGTCTCTGCTGCTTTCTTTGGCCTTGGTCTTGTGTCCCCTCGCCCCCTTATTTACTTGTGTTTGTCTTGGTGGTTTTGTTCGTGCTTGTTTTGCCCTTGTCCTGCTGTCTTTTTAGCGCTTCTTCTTTTCCTTCGCCTGGATGCTCTGTTGGCTTTCTTTTCTGGTTCTTCTTGTGGCGTTGTTTTTTGGTCTGCGTTGGTATGTCTTTTGCTTTGTTTGCTTGCTTGCTTATATGCTTGTTGTTTCGTTATTGCTTATATGTTTATATTTATCTGTATGCTTATTTGCTTGTATGCTTTCTTTGTTTGCTCCTTTATTATCGTCTACTCCCTTTGGGCTCCCACTGCACGCACCAGCCGGATGTCTTCCAGGAAGCAGTCTCTTTACCTTCTCTTTACCTTCAGGTTTATCCTGGGGTAGGGGTAAAATCTGTCTACATCCCACCTCCCCATACCCCGCTACGGCGGGATTGGGTATGTTGTTGTTGTTCTTGTACTAAATTTAATGTGATTATAGCAGATGGTGTTTGGAATTTATTTTTATTTTTGTTGCTGCTTGTGCTTAAAAAAATAAGGATTGTTTTTAGGGTTTCTTTCATATAAGCTGCTTATTTCGCCCATAATAAGCAGAAAACTAGAAGCAGTATGGATGATACAAACACTTCAAACTGCTTATCTGCTTAAAAATAAGCAATCCCAAACACCCTCTAATTTTATCTAAAATAAGAACATTGAAATAAGCAGTCCCAACCTGATTTATTGAAAAATGTTTATTTTACCGCAAAATACAGCATAAATTATTTTTTCTATTAAAAAACAACAAAATGATTATTTGCTAATAAATAAGCAAATAAGGAGAAAAATATGCAATGCCAAACACACTCTGAATGTGAAATGTGATTATTCTTTTAAATGGTTTCAGGTTGAGTTTTGGTAGCAAAACGCGAGGATATCAAAGTAGTAGTGGTATAAGAATGGAAGCATCAAACCAAAATACTGTACCAAGTATTGTTGTTTATGTCACTGTACCCAATAAAGAAGCAGGTCTGTAACAAACGACTATACTGTGTTATCATTGTTATATACTTAATACGTGTATTTTGAAAGGCGATATATATTATAGATAATAAGAGCTAGCAAGTTGCTAGGTATTACTCATTGTTGTGAACGTAGAAGCGTAAGTTCTTCGAATTATTGATAATGGGCCATGTTCATATCTGGGGTGAAAGTGACTATCGTTGTTTATAATGGATGCTATTTGAATACTATTTTAAGTGGTGTTTTGAGATTGATAATTTAAATAGCTGATGTGTTTTTTTCTCGGGAAACTCACCAAAACTGATGGTCAAGTATACATGGGCCTGCACGGAAACGAAGAAAATCTAGGCAAGTCATCGTAAATGCAGACGGGTCCTGCGGAGAGGTTCATCAGGGTTCCTGTATTGTCTTTGACATCCCATTTTGCCCCCCAAATTTCGATTTTGACCCACTATTTTGAGATTAATAACCACGTTGCCGAGGATTTTGCACCTTCATTGGCAACTTGAAAGTCTGTATTTATCGTTTTTTACTGACAATACTTATACAGCAAAAAAGTTGAAAAAACCTCGGAAAGTGGGTTAAAGTTGAGGATTTGAGGCAAAACTGAAAGTCTGCTAAAATAGAGGGTTCTGCGTCAACATTTCCGTAGGATCATGGGCATTTTTTTGTGATTTGTCTAGATTGTCAGTTCTCCTTCAGTTCCATGTGCAGACGCTCCTTTGGTGAATTGGTGATTGTCCCCTTTTTATACATAAAAAAAAATGCTCAGTTTGTATCAAAATCCAATTGCAGAAAACATAAGGCGACGATGTGTTTTGTTAATGCTTTACTATACTCAGTTTGTAGAGTTATGAAGTGCTGACGTGAAGCCACTAGCTCAAAACAGCTAAATTAGCTGATGTTAAATAGCTTCGTGAATTCATTTTAAATATGCTGATAAGCTTAAGTTGTCAAAACACTCAAAGGTGCTTATAAGCTGTTTAAATAAGCAATCTTAAACGTTCCCACTAACAATACAAACTGTAGACACATGGATATTTTTAATATTTGTTTATTGATTGTGGATATGAGAATGTTCTTCCAAGTTCCAACAATGCTATAGCCGTTGTCAGTTGTGACAGTTGTTTTAGGGGTTTGTGTAATCAGGTTGCATGAACAAGGCTTCGTGTTTTACTTTGCTATTGAATAATTTATCTTTAAAGTTGATATAAGCTCTTTTATACTTTTAGTTTTGAAAGCTATCCTTGTTATCTTACTAGAATTCAAGAGATAGATCCTTTCCATTTTGATATGTCCAATAAGCATTGCATGGTTCCTTTATTCTGCCAAATTCTCAGCTATTATTAGTTCAATCTCCAGTGTGATGATTCCAGGTTGGACTGTGTGACTTTGTCAGTACACTGTGTTTTAGCTTGCATCAGTGCATAAATTTGTGACCAAGGTTAACCTATCCGGTTAAGATTTTTTCTGTTTTTGCTTTTAAATAAAAACTTAACAACTCATGATTTCCAATTTATGGCTATTTTCCCTTTTAACTTTTAAACTATGTCTGCTTGATTCTTGTTCGTTTAGGTAAGAAGTTGGCGGCAAGCATTGTCAAAGAAAAACTTGCAGCTTGCGTTAACAGAGTACCAGGCATGTTAACCACTCTGATTTGTTTCTCTAATTGAAGTTATGCTCATTGTATATTTGATTACATTGATGTCTCTTTTTGGACTTACGAGATTTATGGAAATAGATTTCTTTTTTTGCTTTGTACATTATCACATCTAAAAATCCTTTTTGATTTCTTCAACTTTATGCAATAGAGGTATAAATAAAAGTTGTGTATTTCTGTACCTTTTTTAATTTTTATTTTTATGTTCTAGGCATTGTGAAATTGCAGATTTAAGTTACGGCACATTAGAAAATAAATATCCTATAGGATAAAAAATATCGGTTGGAGAAGTAGCCAGTAATTGTTGATGCTCTATCGTAACTTATGAATTTAACTAGTGATTTCATTGTTTTTGGCTTTTCATTTCGAAACAGACTTATTTATTTATTTATTGATGCTAAAACACACCACTGTCTGAAAAATGGAAGTTGTTGGATGTTTTGTCAGAAACTGCCCAGTTTTGTAAATTACAGTCTTTTATGACTCCCACAATGTCGTTCGATGCTTAACGATCAATATTCACGAAGTCTATAATCTCTATGCAGGTGTTGAGTCGGTATACCTGTGGCAGGGAGAGGTACAATTCTTTGTTGTGCCTTACAGAACTAAATTTCAAGAGAGTTTATTAGACACATATCTGTCGTTGCAACTTCTACTATGATACCGTGAATTGAGTTTGGCAGTTTTTCTGATGGATGTGCAGATACAAACAGATTCGGAGGAACTGCTTATAATCAAAACCAGAGAATCCCTTTTGAATGATCTAACCGAGCATGTCAAGGCAAATCATGAATATGAGTAAGTCAATATGCACTCGTGCTACTGATTAGTATATTTGTTAAAAGCTCAAAGTAGCTGATTTTCTGCAGAATATGGTTCATATCGGTTTTGATGATTGGTTTGACTTCAAAAGAGAATCACACCTTCTTTTTGGTTGAAAATATATATATATATTTTTNTTTTTTTTTTTTTTCCTGTGAACAATAATGTACTCCTTAAGTCCCATGAAAAGTGCAAAATGACTTTATTTTTGTATATATATGAAATGCACTATTTCCGTTTTTGTGAAGTTTTATTGATTTAGAATAGTGTATTAGTTCTTTGGTAAGTGGTAAACTAAATTGAGGGTATTATATACATTTTAAGGAGTCAATTTTTGTAAATCTAATATAGAGTGTTCTTGGTTATCGATGCAATGTAGGAGAAGGATTTGTGTTGTAAATAATTTTATAAACCACGTTCTTTCATCTAATGTAGCTTTTATTCATGTTTGATTCAGTGTGCCTGAAGTCATTGCATTGCCTATCACCGGTGGCAGCGCCCCCTACCTGGAATGGCTAAAAAGTAGCACCAGAGACTGAGTCCATGTTTGTATGGCGTCATTGCATTGCATTGTCTATAAAGAGAGAGGTTTGACTTATGAGATGATGCTAGTCCATATTTGTATGGCGTCTTGTTGCAATGTGACTATTACGTATATCAAGAACAAGCTTATTAGGACAGATGATTATGCACGTTATTAATAATGATCAGAGTTGGCTTTGATGTATCATTATGTGTGCCAATGAGAATAAACCTTTGCGTCAACGTGTGTTTGCCTATACTTGCTTGCTCGGTGTCTTATTTGATGGGTCTTTTTGTCTATCTATGTGAACATGCGTTGTTCATTTATCGATGTCTCAAAGTAGTGTTAAACGCACCGAGTCTTTTAGTGTGTTTGCCCTCTAAGAGTCTTAAGTTTTGACCACTTGCACCATCTTTTTTACTGTTGTAATTAGTGTAATGTTATGGCTAAAAGTTACAGTCAGGGTCCCTACCTTTAAGTTGGATGTAGGGAACCAACTTTAATTACTAAAGTAAGTATGTTTGTCGTTAAGAAGAAAAACGATTATGCTATTATGATGTGTCGGAACACCACAATATTACACCCCTAATGCATATGTTACAACATATCATGTGCATAATTGTGGTGTCCCCATCAATTTATTTGGTGTGCAATCACCTCCCTTAAGTTTAGGATTAGGGTTTTAGATTAAGGATTAGTGCCTAGATTAGGGTCGTAAGAGTGATTAGTGACTAGGATTAAGGTTTAGGGATCATTTCCTAGGTGGTGGTAGCTTGTACTAAAGAATCGGGAAGGTTTAGACATAGTTTCGGGGCCTAAATTGCCTAATTAGGGTTCTATGCTTAAAGGACTTGTACCTAAGCTCTAAGGAGTTGTACTAGGGTTTAGGGGGGACTAAGATATCCTAACGTTGCTAAGGTAACCGATACATAAGCCTTGAACACTTTCAAACTAGTTTGGATAAGAAATTAGAGTTTTAGAAATAACCGTAAACACATAGGGCTCAATTAGGGTTTGTGATAACTATAGTATATTAGAGTGATAGATTACTTAGTGAAATGATGTTTAGAATCTAGACCTGATATACTGGGGTGTTTACATAATGTAAACATAGTGGTGTTGGGCATAGGTGGATACGTGAGCAAGTCTAGAGAGTCTCATGCATGCAATGAGTATGAAATAAAAACAAAAAATTTACCTATGAAAATACCTGATATAGGTATTGTAGTGGAAATGATATTGATGAAAATTATGGGTTGTTACGTCACCTCATCAAGGTTAATATATCATATTTGGTTTATCAAATAGATAAATAGGCGGTGGGCCGGGTCAAAAAAGTTCGGTAAACTAGTCAGGTGGAAAAATGAGTGGATCAAGGGTTACATGTTATGTGTTTAATCAACTAAAAAATGCTCAAAATTGTGAAACACAAATAAAACATCGCAGTCAATTCAAAATAACTTGTTTGTAACTATTCAAACACTCGATAAAATTACACATATTTCCTAAAAAATTTAAAATGATTAAAAAAAATTACGGAAAAAAAAAGAAAAGAAAATAGACCGGTGGCCCGTGTTATCACTTTCTAGATCTCCAACTTTCAATACTCCAAAATAGGTCGGGCGACTTTGGATCTGGGGTATTACTTCATGGAATCACAGATACAGTAATAGAAAACGACTCGAAAAGAGACGTTTTTATAAAATGGTTACCATTCAATAAAATTATCAGAGTTTTATAAGAGGAGGTCCCAAAAATTTAAGTTTGTTATTAAATTTGAAAGATAACTGAGTGAAAAGTCCTGCAAGCTTTGTGCAACTCCATGCCATAATTTCCTCGAGTTTCGTTACCTAGGATACATGCTTAAAAGGGGTCAACACTAAGGTTGAGTGAGATTCATAGGTTTAGGGTTTAGGTAAATACAAGTTCCCTGGGTTCAGTTGTTACACCCATCGGGGAAAATGTATAGTTTTTATGATAATTGTAATACATGTACAATTATCAAGAAGTGTGGTTTGTTGCACTAAGCTCATGAAACCGCACGTTAACAGTCCGGGTCATGGGGGGCTGCCGACCCAACCATGAGGGGACAAAAAGGATAACTTGCCAAAGTTAATTCTTAGAGGTTTCAAGTATAGTACTTATTGGTACCCGGCTGAGGTAAACCAACGGGAGGTGTCAAACTCCAATAGATCTATCAACTATACTCGCGTTCACTTGTGTAAAACTAACAAGTGATTATGGCTCATGAATTTTAGTTATGTAGTGGTGGTAGATAGTACACTTGTGCAACAACCAAAGAGAAAGACTTTTATTCGGTTTTTAAAGCAAGTAGCATGTATCCCCCTCACAGGGTTTGAAAAGCATTTAGAAAGCGTTTAAAAGGTGTGAGGCTATGAAAACTCACCTGGGCTTAAGGCTAATTGATTGATGTCAAAAGTGACTAGAGGTCTAGACTGCTTACTCACGTATCTTGAGGTCTATTATTGTTGTAGAGGCATGTCAAGCTCTAGTTGTTTTGTTTTTGGTTTATTAAATGATTTATCTTAGGATTCTTAGATATAATATAACACTGTTTAGGCCATCGTAATTCAGAAGCATAACTCCTCACATGAAGCTCCCTACTATTGTATTATGCTGCCAACATAATACTGTTTGGGCCATCATAATTCTGAAGTATATAACTCCTCACACGAAGTTCCTTACTATTGAGTTATATTGTTATCAGAGTTTGGTTATAACATAACACCGTTCGGGCCATCATAATTCAGAGGCCATGCATATAACCGTTTGAGGAATCAGGACACTTTAAATCGTAAACCCAGCAAACTCGTCATAACGAAATATCCTCTGATACCCCTCACATGAGGCTCCCTAGTATTGTGTTATGTTTCTAACCTAAAAATAGGTTTGCTATATATATGAAAATAGTTTATTTTATAATCTTTAAGTTTCTATAATTACAGAATTTACCCTATACTTATAATACTTATATTATCTAGGCTTATAACTATCTACACTTCACTTAATTATCCCTATACTTCTATATTTTTGAGAAAATGGCAAAAAAATAACCCTTAGACTTATAAGTTTTCAAAATTTACTATTTATACCTTTAACTTTATAACTTTTGCAAAACTAGTCCTTATTAGTTTATAACTATTTAACTTTTTATCCTAAGGTTATACAACGTTGCAAAAAGGGTCCTTATACTTGTAACTTCTAAGAAATGTCAAAAATAGTCCCTAGACTTAATATTTACAGAAATTTACTATATATACCCCTATGCACGGAAAGTTTTGCAATACTAGTCCTAATTCCATGCAAACTATATTTTTATGAAACAAAAAGGTTTTCTAGCTTATGGTTAACTAATATTAGTTTATATAAGTTGCCTAAACTAGCTTATAGCTTATGAAAAGGACTTATAGCACATATTTGGTAATTAGTCTATAATTAGGGTTTTAAAATGAAAAGTCCTAAAGGAAAATGATCAAGGCTTAGGCAAGGGGTCTAAGGCATCCTAATACTATCCTAGTACTGTAATATAACTATTAGAAGCAAAAATATAAGCTTACTTGACCAGCTAGGGCTTAACGTGGGGTTTAGCTAGGGTTAGGGTTTTCTCGGCTAGAAATGGAACTCGACAAGGCCTAAGGCTTCTAGTGCTCAACTCCTAGGACTACTAGGACTCTTGTATGACTACTAGGACCAGAAAGTGTGAGGTGAAAAGAAGTGAAGAGGTGTGAATAATGAGAGGGTAACGAGCCCTTTTATAGGGTCGTTTGGACTTGGTGGCCAAGGAATGGGTGGAGGAGGTGGCGGGAAGGGGGGGGAGATGACTCATTATAGCTAGAAGGTGACTAATTAAGGCTACAATAGTAGCTATGGGGCTCGTGGTGGTGGTGGTGACACCTAGGGTATACGGTTTAAGGGTGGTGACAAGTAGGTGCATCAACTACTTGTAAGGTGCGTGCTAGGGTGCTTGGTGATGACAAGGAGGTGTGTAAGCAGCTAGGCTAGGTGCTTGAGGTGCTTAGGGTACTTAGTTTTAGGATTAGGGTTAAGTTATGTTTAGTTTAGACCTAATTTTGCTTAGTGAGAGATTAAGGTCTAGCTTAGGGTTTAGTGCCTAGGTTAGGGTCCTATTTGTGTTTAGTGACTAATATTAAGTCCTAAGAAGCTTATACTAAATGGTGGTAGCTTATGGGAAACTTTTGGGAAGGTTTGACCTAGTTCCCGGGAAGTTATGACCTAGTTATGGTTTTGTGCTTAAGAGACTTGTACCTCGACTCTAAGAGGTTGTACTAGGGTCTAATGATATTAAAGTATCCTAATGACACTAAGGTACTTATACATAAGCCTTGAACACTTTCAAACTAGTTCAGATAAGTAATTAGGGTTTTGTAATCACATAGGCCTGATTAAGGCTTAATTAGAGTTGGATTAGATTGATGAATTACTTATTATGGTGTTATTTTGATCCTATACTTGACATACCATGGGTTTATAGGATATGTGGATAGAGATATAGCTTGTGTGGATACATGTGCAGGTCTAGAGAGTCACTTATGCAATGGTATGCATGTAAAAGCAAAAAAAAANACTTGTGGAAATACCTACTATAGGTATTGTAGTAGAAATGATGTTGGTGGGATTTTTTAGTTTGTTATAGTCTTACCTCCTAAGAAGAAATCTCGTCCCAAGATTTAGATGGACGTAGAGATAGAGGAAGCATAAGAGGAAGAGAGGTATGGTACAAATGAGTTAGGAGATGTTTGTACATGTGCCAGATACTTAGACTCACTTATTTATATCTCATCACTTATAAGTAAAGGCGTCCCAATTCTGATAAGCATGAGTTTATAAATTCATGATCTATTGATTTATAATTTTCTCATTAAAATGAAAGAGCGTCCTGATTCATTTTAACAAAATGATCATAAATCATCCTTAAGTAGTATCGGCGGAAGAGGAAAGGAGTCTACCACACTTAAGGTAATGTGGTACGGAAATGTTAGAAAGAGGAAACAAGTTCCAGCCATGGTAGAAACGAGTTCTAGCCAGGGTGGAGACGGGTTCTAGCCATGGTGAGAACAAGTTCTATCCATGATGGAGACATGCTCTAACCATGATAGAGACAAGTTCTAGCCATGGCAGCTAGTTCCATAGCTATTCTGTTACCAATTAGCTACATCTCGAGCGATGAGCATTGTCAATCTCATCTTTTCCATTCTTGTAAGGTGAGATAGTATAATATCGTAGTTGAACATAATGAGGATTAAAGTTCGACATAGATATTCTTACAAGATCTAACTAATAGAATCTTGTGATGTGACGAGAAATACAAGTTCTAACTCTTAGAAGTTGTAGGAGGAGGTAGGGAGAGAGTTTAGAGTAAGAAAGAATAGAGAAAAACGACGGGGGAGTGAAACAAAAGGGCAGGAGGATGAAGTTTAAACGGGAGGGTAAGGGGAGGTGAGAGAGTAAAGTTTAAAACGGAGAAGCGGGATTTAAAATGATTGGATGGGATTTAAAACAGGGGAATATGATACCGGAAGGGACGGTATTCTAAGTAAGGATAAGATTTACTAGATTCCTTTAAGTTTTGTTTTCTTCCTAAGGTTCTTCTAATTTCCTAGCACTAGGCTTAAAGTTTAGGGGTGATGTTTTGGTTTTAATCATTGATGATGATCCTATAAAGGGAGAAGGGCTTGGTGGAATAGGTGGTTCTTTAGCTAGGGTTTCATTAGGAGTATTACTATTCTTAGGTGGGTCTTTGGGCTTAATCTTTTGGCCTAAGTTGTCTATTGCTACTAGTACCACTATGATTATAAGTATAATTATTCCTAGATACTTGAAACCAGTTAGGGTAGTATCCATGGTATCTTCTAAGTAGATTTCCTAATGTGTAACCTATGAAACGTCAAATCTAAGTAGTTTTAATATCCTTAAATAAATTTTCCTAGGTTCTATAAGTAAGGGCCTTAAGTTCATAAACCACTAATAAGATCCATTAAAGTTTCTTAGTTGTTTTCTAGGGATTCAATTTTCTAAGATCCTCAAAATATTATGTGGGTATCCTAAGGGACTAGGTATGGGTAAATTATGACCTTAAAACGACTTATTCCTATATGGTAGAAGCTTGCTAATGTGCCTATATGGTAGAAGCTTGCTAATGTGCCTATCCTAAACTAGGGGTTTAAAGGCTTAAGGTGGAGGTTAACTATTTAATTATTTGTTTTTCCTAAAATTTCTTATACCTAATCTGTGTTTTAGTTCTAATGTCCTCGATAAAGTTCTTAAATTAAATCCTATTTTTCCTATTATAATTTCTAACTTCAAATTTATTCTTGGTGATGTCTTAGGGTAGCCTAATTTCGTAATCTAAGGTATTATATTTCTATCTTCTAGAGGCATCCTAAAGTCATTTCTATTCCTAAGTATGAGTATTCTAGGGAGAGCAACTAGGGGTTTTCTAAGAATGAGTAATTTCTTTTAGGAATAATAGTAATCTTAAGGAAGTTTAGGGCACGTTTGGTAGGGAGAAATTCAGAGAAAAATGAAGTGCAGAAATCAAATCACAGAAATGAATTCTTACAGAAATTCAGTATAAATTCAGTGTTTGGTAACACCAGAGAATTGACTCAAGAAATCAGTATTATTATTATTATTATTATTATTATTATTATTATTATTATTATTATTATTATTATTATTATTATTATTATTATTATTATTATTATTAATATGGAAGAATTCATTTCCATCACTTTGTGAGTGGAAATCAATTCTCCACTTTTTACAAAGGATCCCTTTTCAAAGAGTTGTAATTCTCCACTTTATTTTTTCATATGTGTACCAAACATTGGAAATGATTTCATTTCCATTTCTCTCATCTCAATTCTTTCTACCAAACATACCATAAGGAGGGAAGGACGGGAATATACTTGTATATAATTACTATATACTCGTATATAAGAATAGTTAAGGAAAGATCTTCTAGCTAAGAAGGAGTCTAAAGAAGTAGTGAAAACCGGAGACAAGAGAAAGAATTCAGATCTCTATGATGTAGAATAAGAATTCTCATCATTAGTATCATACGAAATGATAGAGGAAGTGTTTTTAAGAGATTTTGGGTGAAAAGGAGAAGGTACGAAAGGAGTTGTTATACATGACATAGAATGTCATGGAATAACGAAAGAGGAAGTCACAACTGCATAAGGTCATAAATGACTTGTTATACTTAGATTTCTAACAAGCGTCGTTATTTATGCCAAATGTCTTGTTGTTAGATTTAAGAGGGTAGGGTTTTTAGGCAGATTGCCCGAGGAAAGAAAATCAATGGAAGAGAAAGAATAGAGGACGAACTCTATAAAATGTAGCTTTAGGCTTTCCTCAAACCGAGTATCCTTATGAGACAACTCTCAATAAGGACTTGGGTTTTAAATCGAAACCCAAACGAGTTAGGGGTTAAAAGTGATAAGAGTCTGTGTCTAAGGCATAGGGGTCCTAATGTTTTTAAGGGTTATGATAGAGTAAGGGTTTTAAGGTGGGTTATAACAAGTACCCAACTTGTTATGTTTTTATGAAATATTCCTAAATTCCTAGGGATTCTTACAGGGTTCAGGATGACCTAAGGTAATCAAGGGAAGGTATACTTAATTCTAGGTTGACTAGATTATCCTAATTTTGAGGGACACTAGGAAGTATCGATAAGATGTACCTAAGTCTTATTATTGATTTCCTATCTTACATATACTAAAAGTATTACTATACTAACCATCTTAAAGCAAGATTCTTAAGGCATACTACTTAGGGGTTTCTTCCAAGGTTTTCCTAAATCTAGGGGTTTACAGTGTTTCGTAAATTTGATTGATGACATTCCTCGTCATCATCAATCCTCTTTTCTAAGGTACGAATCCTAAAACGGGCAAAGGCTATCTTATGGTGCTGTTTCATTTGATTCTTTTGTAATTTACCTATCCTAAAACAGGCTGGTGCCAGGGTATTTCTTAAATTACTATAGTCGGGTCGGGTACCTAAGTTATTATCATGACCTTCTTCTATCTTCCCAATAAGGTCAAGGAAAATTTCATCTAGATTATTTAAAATTTCTTCTACCTGATTTTCTAAGGTTGTCTTAGTGAAATTTTCTCCGACTCCAAATTTCCAAGATGAAGTGGGAGGGTTTACTAAGTAAGGTGTGGGTGCTATAGTATAGGGTTTCCTAGGTATATTAGGTGTTCTAGGGAGAAAGAAGCCATATGGTTCTAACCTAGGTGTGGGAAAAGGTGGGTGTAGGATAGTGTTTGGGGAAGTGATAGGTGATGCCTTAGCATAGAAATCTATTATATGTTTTAGGTGTGGGTCATCTATAAAAGGTGTAAAACTTAAGGGTGACAGCGTATCTATACTACTCCTAGGGCTATTCGGGGAATCGGGAAAAAGATTTCTAAGGCTAAAATCCGAATCATTCGGAGAGGAATGAACATTCTCCGTATGTATTCCGGATGGGGTAATAATAGAGTAGTGGGGAGCAGGCATATCTATCTAATAATGCAGAAATTAATATATGCTAAAGTAATAGTCAAATAATACCTATTATGCAGATCTAATGCACGTATGGCTCTGGGGAAAAGGCATTGGGGAGTGCAGTGGCACAAAGGACTTTCTCGGGTATCGGGGAGAGTAGTTGTAGTTTAGGTTTTGACCTTGTTCTCTACAACTGAGGCTCTTATACCAATCTGTAACACCCCCATTTTCACCGATCGCAGCGGAATTTGGATCTGGGGTATTACTTCATGGAATCACATATACAGTAATAGAAAACGACTCGAAAAGAGACGTTTTTATAAAATGGGTTACCATTCAATAAAATTATCAGAGTTTTATAAGAGGAGGTCCCCAAAATCTAAGTTTGTTATGAAATTTGAATGATAACTGAGTGAAAAGTCCTGCAAGCTTTGTGCCACTCCATGCCATAATTTCCGCAGAGCTTCGTTACCTAGGATACATGCTTAATAGGGGTCAACACTATGGTTGAGTGAGATTCATATGTTTAGGGTTTGGGTGAATACAAGTTCCCTGGGTTCAGTTGTTACACCCATCGGGGAAAATGTATAGTTTTTATGATAATTGTAATGGATGTACAATTATCAAGAAGTGTGGTTTGTTGCACTAAGCTCATGAAACCGCATGTTAACAGTCTGGGTCATGGGGGCTGCAGACCCAACCATGAGGGGACAAGAAGAATAACTTGCCAAAGTTAATCCTTAGAGGTTTCAAGTATAGTACTTATTGGTTACCTGGCTGAGGTAAACCAACGGGAGGTGTCAAACTCCAATAGATCTATCAACTATACTCGCGTTCACTTGTGTAAAACTCACAAGGGATTATGGCTCATGAATTTTAGTTACGTAATGGTGGCAGATAGTATCACTTGTGCAACAACCAAAGAAAAAGACATTGTATTCGGTTTTTAAAGCAAGTAGCATGTACCCCCCTCACAGGGTTTGGAAAGCATTTAGAAAGGGTTTAAAAGGTGTGAGGCTATGAAAACTCACCTGGGTTTAAGACTATTTGATTGATGTCAAAAGTGACTAGAGGTCTAGACTGCTTACTCGCGTATCTTGAGGTCTATTATTGTTGTGGAGGCATGTCAAGCTCTAGTTGTTTGTTTTTGGTTTATTAAGTGATTTATATTAGGATTCTTAGATATAATATAACACCGTTTAGGCCATCGTAATTCAGAAGTATAATTCCTCACATGAAGCTCCCTACAATTGTATTATGCTGCCAACATAATACTATTCGCGGCCATCATAATTAAGAAGTATATAACTCCTCACACGAAGTTTCTTACTATTGAGGTATATTGTTATTAGATTTTGGTTATAACATAACACCGTTCGGGCCATTATAATTCAGAGGCCATGCATATAATCGTTTGAGGAGTCAGGGCATTTTAAATCGTAAACCCAACAAACTCGTTAAAATGAAATACCACATGATACCCCTCACATGAAGCTCCCTAGTATTGTGTTATGCTTCTAATCTAAAAATAGGTTTGCTATATATATGAGAATAGTTTATTTTATAACCTTTAAGTTTCTATAATTACAGAATTTACCCTATACTTGTAATACTTATATTATCTAGGCTTATATAACTATCTAAACTTCACATATTTAGTCCCTATACTTCTATATTTTTGAGAAAATGGCAAAAAAATAACCCTTGGACTTATAAGTTTTCAGAATTTATTATTATACCTTTAACTTTATAACTTTTGCAAAACTAGTCCTTATTAGTTTATAACTATTTAACTTTTTATCCTAAGGTTATATAACTTTGAAAAAAGGGTCCTTATACTTATAACTTCTAAGAAATTTCAAAAATAGTCCCTAGACTTAATATTTTCAGAAAGTTACCATATATACCCCTATGCATGGAAAGTTTTGCAAAACTAGTCCTAATTCCATGCAAACTATATTTTTATGAATAAAAAAGGTTTCCTAGCTTATGGTTAACTAATATTAGTTTATCTAAGTTGCCTAAACTAGCTTATAGCTTATGAAAAGGACTTATAGCACATATTTGGTAATTAGTCTATAATTAGGGTTTTAAAATGAGAAGTCCTAAAGGAAAATGATCAAGGCTTAGGCAAAGGGTCTAAGGCATCCTAATACTATCCTAGTACTGTAATATAACTATTAGAAGCAAAAATATAAGCTTACTTGACCAGCTAGGGCTTAACGTTGGGTTTAGCTAGGGTTAGGGTTTTCTCGGCTAGGAATGGAACTCGACAAGGCCTAAGGCTTCTAGTACTCGACTCCTAGGACTAATAGGACTCTTGTATGACTACTAGGACCTGAAAGTGTGAGGTGAAAGAAGGTGAAGAGGTGTGAATAAAATGAGAGGGTAACGAGCCCTTTTATAGGGTCGTTTGGACTTGGTGGCCAAGGAATGGAAGGAGGAGGTGGCGAGGGGGGGGGGAGATGACTCATGATAGCTAGAAGGTGACTAATTAAGTCTACAATAGTAGCTAGGGGCTCGTGGTGGTGGTAGTGACACCTAGGGTATACGGTTTAAGGGTGGTGACAAGTAGGTGCATCACCTACTTGTAAGGTACGTGCTAGGGTGCTTGGTGATGACAAGGAGGTATGTAAGCTGCTAGGCTAGGTGCTTGAGGTGCTTAGGGTATTATTTTTAGGATTAGGGTTAAGTTATGTTAAGTTTAGATCTAATTTTGCTTAGTGAGAGATTAGGGTATAGCTTAGGGTTTAGTTCCTAGGTTAGGGTCCTATTAGTGTTTAGTGACTAATCTTAAGTCCTAAGAAGCTTATACTAAGTGGTGGTAGCTTATGGGAAAGTTTTGGGAAGGTTTGACCTAGTTCCCGGGAAGTTATGACCTAGTTATGGGTTTGTGCTTAAGAGACTTGTACCTCGACTCTAAGAGGTTGTACTAGGGTCTAATGATGCAAAAGTATCCTAAGGACACTAAGGTAACTTATAAATAAGCCTTGAACACTTTCAAACTAGTTCAGATAAGTAATTAGGGTTTTATAATCACATAGGCCTGATTAGGGCTTAATTAGAGTTGGATTAGGGTTTTGTGATGAGTTTAGTGTTTTAGATTGATGAATTACTTATTATGGTGTTATTGTGATCCTATGCTTGACATACCAGGGGTTTATAGGATGTGTGGGTAGAGATATTTAGCTTGTGTGGATACGTGAGCAGGTCTAGAGAGTCACTTATGCAATGATATGCATGTAAAAGCACAAAAACAATTACCTGTGGAAATACCTACTATAGGTATTGTAGTAGAAATGAATTTGGTGGGATTTTGTGGGTTGTTATATATCGTTTTTGGGCAACTAGTACTTTTAGGGCAACTTATAATTGTGTGACGGGATCATATTGTTATTTTACAACCGTAGTTTAGGGTTACCTGGTGCAATTACATTTGGCAACGACACTAATATCAAACCATCTGTCTCATATTCACACACTGATAACACTCATTTTTTCTATGATAGAGTTGCCGTATTTGTATATTTTTGTATATTACTTAGTTGTGTATTAAGATGTGTTCAAGTCTAGGTACAAGGAAATATCGAAGGTTGATGAAGAAAAGCTAAAAGATGAAGAGAATATACAAGAAAAGATTGTTGTCAAAGATATTGATTCATGTTATGATTATTTCTGTTATACAAGAGAAGAATGTGAAGATTTCTAATGAAAGATGGAGTCATGATTTGGTGTTAAAAAGATTGTTGAAGGTTGGAGTTTTATGTCAACCCAAGGTTGAAATTAATGTGCAAAATATTTCTCAACCCAAGGTTGAAGTTGAAAGTTCA
>LBNU01002904.1:5030-29213 GCA_014162995.1 Artemisia annua
GTTTGTTTGTTTATGGGGAGGGTGATATGGCCGGCTATAAGGATCCAAGGGAGGGGGGTTTGTTAAATTTTTACTCCCCGTGGGTTTATCGTGTGTCCGTTTAGGCTTAAACGTAACCGTTATGTCTCGGTTTGACGTTTTTAGACACGTTTACGTAAAATAAAACTTTTAGCCACGGTTTTGTCAGAAAAGTAATAAAATGAGTTTACTGACTCAAAAATATATTTACTTGACCTTTTTCACAATTACTGTGGTGTCGGTTCACGTGCGGCGTTGTTTTTTAGCAAATACTGAGAAACTCTCAGTAAATTACGAAACTTGTCAGTAACTATCTAAAATGGATAAACTTGTGTTTACTGACAAAAATAAACTTTTTCAGTAGTCACTGTAAGCTACAGTGTACAAAATGGTTCCCGAAATCATGCATAAATGTGCAGAAACATGCAGAAATGTTCTAAAATGCATATAACGTTCAAAGTGAATATAATAAATAGCAATTTATTATATAATTTAGTTTATGAAAAATACCATTTGTCACAACATAGGACTAATATCTTATTCGTTATGATTAAACCGATCCGTCTTTTGATTTCTGAATGTTTACTGATGTTATTGGAGTGCAAAATATCATTTAGTTTTATTTGTACTAACGTACTAATGTTTTATTTGATGTTATGTTGTCAAATATTAGAAATGAACCCAAAATCAAGTATTGGACGAATGTGTCTCGATAATGGAAATGCTTTATCTGAGAAGGACCAAGTGAAAAGTGACGAAAATTGGGATGGAGAAGACACTTGGGATACAACTGATAGTGGAAAGAAAAAGGAGGTGAAAGCCTACACTTTCTTTAGGATGGAAAAAGAAGATGGTACTTAGGATAGATACATGACACCATGTTATGTGGAAGGTGTGAATGCTTTTGATGGGGTGATTGATTTGGATTGTGATAAAAACTTTGTTTCTCAAGAAGTGGTGATTGAAAAGAATAAGTTAGAAAATGGTGACAAAAAGTTTGATAAGAAGTTGTTAGTAAATTTGGAAGGAGAAATATATGTGGTTAAATTCTATGTAAATCCGGAGGAGGATTATGTTCAACCTACTGTAATACTAGGTAGGGATTTTCTTAGGCAAGCTAAAGCCATTGTGAACCAACAACTTGGAATAATAACCCTTTGGCCCGAACCACCTGTGTGTGATTCGGAGGATGAAGAGCTAGATGCTTTGCTAGCAAATTTCTCGGTTGTAGAACTTCCACCAATCACACCAAACCCCAATGATTTCCCAAACTATGTGTGCAACGTGGGAAAAGGTACTAGAAACAAAAACAAACCACAAAAAACCTAGAAAATGACCTATCATGATGCAGGACCATTGGTGACGTCAAATTTACCCATGATTTAAGTGTTAATTTCCCCCTAAAATGCTCATCTTTTCTATTTGTATGAAGAATATATACTCTTATTTCTTCCTATTTTGGTTTCAGGGTAAAGATGAGTAAAAAAACGAACATACGAGGAAATGGAAGGACTTAGAAGCAAATATGTGGAAATTATGGATTCTGCACTCACTACGGCGTAAAGGTTCATCTACCTACGCTGTAGCAAGACTTTACGAAGATTATGGCGTAAAGGGTCATCTACTTACGCCGTAAGAAGGAATTTATGAAGACTACGGCGTAGCCTGTCATACGGCTATGGCGTAATGATCCACTAAAGGGCTCTACGGAGTTAAAAACTCTCCAGCTACGACGTAAGCCCCAATTTGAGGTCGAGAGGAACTAACAAGGCCAAGGAAGAAGTTACCGCGTAGCAACCCTAGCAACTACGCCGTAGGAAGCCTCTTATCAAGACATTTTCCCCAATTTGAGGTCGAGAGGAACTAACAAGGCCAAGGAAGAAGTTACGGCGTAGCAACCCTAGCAACTACGCCGTAGGAAGCCTCTTATCAAGACATTACGCCCGTAGCACTTGATCAAGCTACGGCGTAACACTAATTTACAAAGGATACGGCGTAGCAATCCAATCAGCTACGCCGTAACAAAGTCGGGCCTATAAATACCAGCCCTAATTCCGAGTTTATTCATTCACTTTTCACCACACAGAAGTTGGGAGAAACTCAGGGAGTAAGAGGAACGAAGTTCTAGCCTCATAGAAGTCATTTCCAAGGGAGGATTCACACACCAATTATAAGTTTATCTATTCCTTTGTTTTGTATTCGATTCATGTTTAGAATTGTATTAACTCAAACTTGTTTTTCTGCAATTATGAATATGAGTGGCTAAACACCTCTTGGTGTTAGCCTAGTTATGAAATTGTTATTGTTTTGAGTTAGTTTTCTATGCATCTATTATCTATTGTTTGTATACTTTCATGGCGAGGCTTGGGACACTCTAGTTCCCGTAGTGATTAGCATTGGTTGTTCCCTAGGGACTTGTGGAATTAACCCTAGGAAGCAAGTCGCTAGGGATGTGACTTGGTGATAGCAATATCACCATACACGTGCGAATTAACCTTAGGACCACCTACCGATGCTAGACACTTAACGGAGTTAGAGGGGTGTAAGATCTGACCATGCCGCATTCGTTAGACTTGTCCATGTTAGTAGAGGCACTTAATGACTCTTACATTTTCGTACCGATGAACCCAAGGCTTTACAATATTTTTGGATAGGACAAGGTGTAAGATAGACGTAGGTGATTTAACCCTCTGATCCTAAATGAATTAAATCCCCAGACGATATGATAGGATGCACCATTAAGAAAACTAGTCATAATGATAACAAGAGTAGTAATTAGGTTAACACTACTTCTCTCTTATTGATCTTTCATCTATTTACTTTATTTGTCTTGTTATTTACTTTTCTTAGTTTAATTAATCTTTCAATCATAAAATCCCCTTTTAAATGTGACACGATCGGACGACCTTGGCTTTACCAACTAGCTATACCACACACGATCGGATACACTGTTCGTTAGTGCATTAGGTAGACCTTAGGTAAACGAGACACTTTATAAATATTAAAACCTGGTCGGTAAAATCTGCATCAAGTTTTTGGCGCCGTTGCCGGGGAGCTAATAGGTTTTTATTTAATTTTATTTTCGTTACTATGTCAGGATACAAGGTTAGAAGTGCTAAGCCCTTTATGGCAACACCATATGATAACCCCGAGAGGCAGTTCCGAAGAAAAATAAATAATACTCCTATTTCTATTCATAATATTTTTTTCTTTTTGTGATTCTTCAAATTCATATACGGAAGTTAATGAAGGAAACGACATTGACTCAATGAATATGGAACAATACATGGATCGGGACAATAAAGAGTATGATAGAGGGGTAAATTCGGAACCGGAAACAGTAAAGTTCGAAATTAAGGGACAGATCATCGAGGAAGTACAAGATAGACAATTTTCAGGAGAAAGTGATGAAGATGACGCACAAGAACATGTGGAGGAAGTTTTTTACATAGTAAACACTTACGGGAGTGCCCATGTCTCCACATACAAGCTTATGCCCAAAGTTTTTCCTATATTTCTAACCGGTCAAGCAAGGAAATGGTTTAATCGCTTGCCTCGTGAATCAAAAGCAACATGGAAAAATTTACGAAAGGCATTTATCCAAAGATTCTGACCGCCAACTAAACTAGCAGCATCTTTAAGGGAAATCTACAGGTTTGTACAGATTAGAGAAGAAACACTATACCAAGCATGGGAACGGTACAACGAGCTCCTTTATAGATGTCCAACACATGACCTCAACAACCAAATGAAGGTTTTTGTCTTCTATAGAGGGCTTGATGAGTATGCCCGCAACATCCTTGACTCTCAGAGACCTATCCCTGGGCTGACTCCGGAAAAAGCCGTCCAAGCTATACAAAGAACAGCTGAACATGTCCATAAATGGCATTTGGAAACTGGATATGGACCCAGAGATAATTTTAAACATAAGGTGATGAAGAACTTAGCAAAAAATGATGGTGGGTATGCAGCGGAATTTGAAAGAGCAAGAAAGGAAAGGAATAAAGCTGAAAAGAACCGACCAAGTGAGGAAGTAAAAAGCTTGGTTGGAAGGGGCAGAAATGAAAGTTTGGAAGAAACGGTGCAAAGGTATATTGCAGAATCCATCAAGAGACAAGAGCGAGAGGAGGAGATGTTAAGAAAATTTGTTGAAAGCACTGTTTCATCTCTCAAGGCTCACGACATTGGAATCAGAAATCTTGAATTGAAAGTCGAGCAATGTACCAAAATCATTAAAGAATGTCTAAAAAGGGATACTAATTCATTTGTGGAACCTTGTGGAACCAGCACCGGATGAAACCAAAGTGATGGCTGCTGATTTAATCGAACCCAAGACATTCTCTGAGAAAGTCAAAATNTTGGAAGGGGCAGAAATGAAAGTTTGGAAGAAACGGTGCAAAGGTATATTGCAGAATCCATCAAGAGACAAGAGCGAGAGGAGGAGATGTTAAGAAAATTTGTTGAAAGCACTGTTTCATCTCTCAAGGCTCACGACATTGGAATCAGAAATCTTGAATTGAAAGTCAAGCAATGTACCAAAATCATTAAAGAATGTCTAAAAAGGGATACTCTCATTTGTGGAACCAGCACCGGATGAAACCAAAGTGATGGCTGCTGATGAAATCGAACCCAAGACATTCTCTGAGAAAGTCAAAATGAGAATCGAGAAGGAGCAATTATTGCTTGATGAATTGGAATCTCTTCCTATCAATGCACCCCTTGTTAAATCTATTAAAACGGAAACTTACAATCTTAAACAATTGCAGGGATTTTTGGAAGAAAAAGACAAGCTAGAGGGAGTGAACTCGGTGAAGCTCAATGAAAGATGCTCAGCCATTCTCAGAAATGAGTTACCACCAAAAGAGAAAGATCCGGGAAGCTTCACTCTACCATGTTTAATAGGTAATTTAAATATTAGTAATGCTTTGGCTGATTTAGGGGCTAGCATCAGTATTATGCCCTATTCTATGTTCACAAGACTTGGGGTAGGGAAATTAAAACCTATTAAAATGGATATCGAAATGGCCGATAAGTCTATGCAAACCCCATTGGGGGTTATTGAAAACGTTTTGGTAAAAATCGATAAATTTATCTTTCCGGTAGATTTTATCATTTTGAATATTATTGAAGATAATAAGATTCCTATAATACTAGGAAGACCTATGTTGGCCACGGCACATGCAAAGGTTGATGTGTACGGAAAGAATCTAACCCTTGAGGTTGGAGGAGAGGAGATCACTTTTAATGCTAATAAATTAATAATTCCTCCCGAAAAGGGTAGTGTGTGTGTTGTTGATCATGTGCAGGACCATGATGAGTTCGTCTTAGAAGAGTTTCTCAACGGGGACGAGACTCAAAAGACTCCTCTAAGTAACAATGACAGCTCTCCCATTGAAAACTTTGACGTTTTCATTGATTTTGAAGAAAGTGGTCACGGAATCGAAATGGATATTGGGGAAGGACATCATGAAATTAACTTGATGGACGTTATTCAACCAAGAATGGACGAGGAAGATGCTCTTGACCTACCAATAAAGCCTAATTTCCGCGAAACGGGAATTAGACTACACCATTCAAATCCTTGTACGCTGCAGCTCACATGCAAAATAGGGTTTGTCGACTTTCATCCTTTCATTAATATTTTCTCCCCCATTAATCATATGTCTAAAGGAAGTTATAATAAAGTATTCAAAAAAGAGCTTGAATACCTAGGGAATAACTTTCATGGTGAAGTCAAAAATGTTAGCGTATTTGTGGGTACCTACACCTTTTTGGTTGATTTTATTATCTTTGATGACGTAACCGAATTTGTGGAAAGTGGTTTAGAAGAAATAATTTTAGTAAAACCATTCCAAGACGTGTCAGGGATCCAAATTGACACTCTCAATGGGGTATTATGGCTTTCTAACGATAATGATGCCACTATTTTTAAGATGCCAAGGGTGGTAGAGAATTTTAAACATTGGAATAGGAAGCAATTGAGTAGAGCCAAACCCCTCCTCGACATTAGCAATGAGGTTAAAGAGAATGGATACGATTATGCTTATCAGAAAATCAAAGACTTTTACAAGGGATGTTTGGATCTTGGTGATGCTTACAAGAAGGATGAACGGGTCATTGACATGCTAGGACGCAAGTACACTAGCATGCATGAAATGACCAATGGACACTATTAGCGTGGCAGTGAGTCTAACTTAAAGACTCGATAATAAACAAAAGTGCTCTTTCGGGAGACAACCCGAATTATCCTTTTCCTTTTTATTTTTCTTTATTTTGTTGGTTTGGTATGTTTTGTACTAATAATTTGCATGTACTAAAGGAAGCACTGTGATGGGGAACTAATTTTTGGACTTTTGCACCAAGAAAAATTCTCTAGACCTTTGCTACGGCGTAGCTCCTCCACTGACTACGCCGTAGCAACCCCCAGGTGTCATTCGGAATAAAATCAGCATCTACGGCGTAGCACCCCATTTTAGCTACGCCGTAGCTACCTTCTGAACCATAAAAATGCTTTTTATTTTTTACAAAACATTATTTAAACTTGTATTAGTTTTTAAATGAACTTTGTGGGTGTGTTCCTGATATGTGTAAAATCACATATCGTTTATTCATCATTTTAAGACCAAAAAGACCAAAAACGCTAACAAATGCCAAAGATATATGTGTATTTGTGTTTATGATTGTGCAGGAATGGATATTGCAACATACGGGCTCAAAACACATCAAAACAATAAAAAACGAGCACGAGACGGGAAAAAGTCAACAAGGTCAAAGCCCGGGATTCCATAGTCAAAGATGAGTGGAGAAAAGTCAACCTTGGTCCTCCTACTTTCATAAATTGCCAAATTAAGTCCTTGAATGAAGTTGTGCAAAATGGCAAGATCAGCCCTTGAAGTTTCAAAGATTACATGTCTAGTCCTTGGATTCACTTTTTAATATCAAAGCTGGTCCATGTAATTAAATCCAAAACCACAAATAAATCTCCAGCCCAAAGCATTTGCAAGGCCCAAACCCCATCTTTAATAACCCGGCCCAACCATCCTACCCGGTCCAAAAATCAAATAAATATAAAAAATATGAACCCCGTTTCCCTCATTTACCATTTACCCAGAACCCCCAAATCCTCCCAAGAACCCTAATTACCTTTCACTACAATTAACCACACCCACCTCATTTTAACCGTAATTAAGGGCACGAAGGTCAATTCCCATACTCCTGACACCCTCTGACACAAGGGAATGTCACGTGGCAGCAGCTGAATGGACTGAACGCGTCACCAGGTGGACTTGGAAGGCTGTGATTGGTTATCTAGTGTCACAAGGGATCAAAGAAGGATATTCCAATGAGATGCTAGTTCCAGGACCTTCCAAACGAGCTCCTCACTTAGCTATAAAAGGCCCTCACCTCTCACAGATTCGTTTGGTTAGCTAGGGTAGGAGTAGGATTAATAGTAGTGTAAGTTTAGTCTTTTGTAATCATCAGCTTTGTATTCACTTTATAGTTTTCAATAAAATTCAAGTTTTCCAGTCTAATATACTTGCCATTTTATTTTCCTAGCAATTTAATGTTTCACTCTGTTTCAAGCTTTTATTTACACGTTTTCATAAACTCAGTCAAGCTTATTCAGTAGATAGTAGTGAAGAATTATACTTTGTTTCCGCTTAATTTGGTTTATTGGCTTCGGGTCAACGAAAGTCAACCTGTATGGTGTTCATGATGGTTATTGATGGTTCTGAGTTGGTGTTTGAGCCTATTAAAGATAGGCCTTGGTTTAGTTGTACTCTCCATTTCAGTTAGAGAATGAAACTTGTAAGTCTCAATTTTCTATTTCATATTTCTTAGCTGTACAATTTAGTTAATTAGTATAGATAGCTTATTTCCAGATTACTAGTTGTTACTTTTGCTTAATGTGATCTTATTTGAATGTTAGAATCTGTTTTGTAGTGATTTGGTTGTGAATTTCATTTTACTAGTATTAGATTAGTACCGTTGAATCTGTTCTATACTGATCTAGATAATATGGTAGAAGTTTAATCTGTTCATTTAGCCTTTTATGCACCTTAGTAAACCAGTTTGATCATTAATGAGGAGTTGAATGTACTATAGCTTCATTTGATAATGTAATCTGCTTATTCAGAGGGTGTTTGGAACAGAGAGGTTCTGAGTGTTCCTGGTGTCTACTTGCTTCGTTCTCTGCACATTTAGATTGCCTTAGGTTTATTATAGTTAGTTTTATCATAAAACTCAGTAGGATATAAGGAAAAAGTCAAAACTAGTTTTTAATTTCGTTTCTGTGCTTGATAGTGATATTTAGTTACTGCAACCTTAGGAACAGGTAGATAATAGTATTACTTAGCTTAAGTAGGTCTTTAACTAGCTTAATATCATACATAGATTTAGTATTAACCAGATAAAATCCAATTTAGTCAAACGGATTATGCAATTCATAATAAGTCAAATCTGTTGGTTTAACTGGTGCACACTTAGTTTGTTATGCCATGTTCATGAGTAACTTGATTGTTCATTTGTTGATATAATGGCTTGAAATTGCATTTGGTTATTGTTCATATTGCTCAGTCATTGTTTTTCCAAGTTACTTCCATTTTCATGATCATTTACTTAGTCTAATCTGTCCTTGAAGTTCATGAGAATCAACCTGTTCATTTAAATAGTTGAGTAGCATAGTAGTTTCATTGCTGAACTAGGGCAAAATTAGTGTTCAATTAGGCCATAGGAATTAGGGCTTTTACTGTTTTAGTGATCTATGCTTGGTATTCTCCCTTTTGCCCCCATAGGTTTGTAGTTTACAGCTTATTAAACTGCTTATTTCTGGTCTTAAACTTTGTCCCAAATTAGCGTAGAGCTGAGTTTTTTTAGTTTGATACAGTTGATCATTTGTCTTGTGATATCTATTCCTTTGCTGGATTTAAGTCCCTTTTAATGTGTTTTAGCTGTGATCTCAGTCCTGTGCTTATTAATTCAGATTTATGCTTATATGCTCTTATTAAGTGCTTATCTTGATTGCTTTTTACTGCTATTGCTTGATTCTGAATGCACATTGGTCTGATTTACATAAGTTTGAGTTCATTTGAGAGTTTGCAACATTCAGTATCCATTTCATTAAGTTTTGATGCAAGTGCTTATTAATAAGCACTTGTAATAAGCTGTTTTTAAGCTAATAAGCACTTTTATGCTTATTTTCCCATTTTTCTTATTTTTCTCAGATTTCAAATATTATTCTAGATTTCTCATAAAAATTTCAGAATTTTTCTCATTCATTTACTATTTCTTTTTATTTTTAAATAGTTTTGTTTTAGAATTTTAAATCATTTTATTTTTCATTTTAAATCACAAAAAGTCAAAAATATTTTCTGATTTTATTTCTAAATTTCATTTTCAGTTTAATAAGATTTTTGGAAAATAAATTTGTAGAATGAATTTTTCATTTTATAATTAGTTTAGTTTTCTTTTATAAAATACCAAAAATACAAAAATAGTTTTTAATTCATATTAAATAAATAAAAAGCCAAAATAATATTTTTCTTTTTCCTAAAATTTTCTTTTATCATTTTTAAGATTTAGAAATTTCGTTTGAGCCCGTAGGTTTAGTATAGCTTAGATTTCGCGTTTTATTTTGCTATTAGACGTTATTTAGTTCGCGTTTATGTTTTTGTCGTTTGTGCTTTACATACTTGTACATATCGCATCCCTAGTTTACTTTTATTGTTAATTCATATCATTCGTAGTCTAATTCACAAATCCAAACTATATTTTACCATTCACTTCACACGAGCACATTCGTTACGTCGAAATCGCCGTCAAACCTTCGTTGGGACACGACTCGAGGAATATTCTCACGAATATTCCTTTGGAAAAACGTACTCTAAAATACTCACATCAATTATGGCACCGCTGCCGGGGAAGGCTTGAAACGAATTTGACGTTTACGTTTGTTGTTTTGTGATTTGAAGAACCTTCGCCCGGGAAGTTATCGTTTTTGAAAAACAAAAAAGTAAATAATAGAAAAAATAAAAAGGGAATACTTGTCACCAAGTATTCAACAAACTCCAAAAAATATAATAAACATCCTCGGTCTTCCGTTGAAGGAGGGCGGTTGTAAACCAAATAAGCTTTCACAACAAAAGATAATCGTGAAATCAATTGTTACCCGATTAGCCCATAAAGCGAAACGGTTTCAGTTGACGTAACGGTTAACAAAAACAAAAATATATATATATAAAGAAAAAGACAAAAAGATTTTGCTTTTAAGTTTTCTTTGTTAAAAACCCAAAAATATTTTCTTTTTCGATTTGATTTTTTATGTTTGACTTTTATTTTCAAAATACCAAAAATATTCTTCTTATCCTCTAAAATTTGATTCTTTTTCTCAAACCCTCGTATGTTTAATTCTTATGGATCCGATTTGTGTTAAGTGTGGAGAACCGTTCTTTGAAGGTTCTTGTGTTTGGTGTACGTGTGAACAATGTGGTAGTGATATTCATGACGGCGTTTGTTGGTTTTGTAATTCTCTCGAGTATGTTCAAAGATCAATCCTTCAAAACGTTCCCGATTATTATCCGACACCACCACCACATTCGTTCATTTGTTTTAATTGTGGAAATCCATCCGATGAAGGATTACCTTATGGACAATGTTTTTGTAACCAATGTGGATATGTTAATTGTATGTGTTACGTCCCGAGTGCTGAAACGTCTTACGCTTGTGATACAAGTTTTGATAATTATCCTCAAAACGATTTTAATCATCCTTTTCAAAACTCGTATGAGCAAGTACCGTATTACAATGGTGATTCTTTTCAAAGTTCGTCAAATTTTCAATTTTCGGATAAAGTTATGGAGGAACTGAAATCTTTTGGTGAAATGCTACAAAAGTTTACGGATAATCGTTTTACTCATACTCCCGATCCTCATGAGAAGTCTATTGCAGAATTACTTGCTGAAGAGAGAGCGTCTAATCCTTTTAAAAATTTTAATTACTACGATTACGACGATGATAAGAAAATTACGATTGTTCTTAATCCTCACAAAGATTCCGTTTTTCCTCCCGTAGAACCCGAGGACTCTCTAAAAATGGGGGACGAGCCTCTTGACACTATTCCGGCAATGGAATCGGACGAATTCAATAAGTCTAGTGTTGAGAACCTTGTCCCAATCCCAAGTGAGAATGGGGAAATTTCTAACGGTGAATCTGAAATTGTTGAAAAAGATCATTTTGATATATCTAAAGCTATTCCCGACTCTTCCCATCCTTCCCTCACACCGGATGAGGGAAGTGACTCCGTTTTGGATGAGATCGATTCCTTTCTTGCTAATAATGATCCTATTTCGACTAGTATTGATGATACTTATTTTGATTCGGAGGGAGACATCCTTTTTCTTGAAAATCTATTAAAAGAAGAACCGTTACCTTCTCTTCCTCCGAAGAACACCAACGTTGATGTTATTATTGAGCCGTCAGATCCTTTGGAGCCCGAGCTCAAGGATTCTTTACCCGATTTTGAAAAATATGTTTTTGATACGGCAGAAGAGTGTGATTTACCTCCGATTGATAATTTGATTGTGTTAGCATCGTATTTTTATATTATGAAGTGTCGGTCATTATAATCTAAAATCATGTAATAGGTTGCGTAAGAAAGTATTTCAAAGTTGTTTGTTCATGTTTATTAGAATGTTAGAACTACAAGGGCTAAACTTGTAAAGGCATGAAAGCTAATATGCCTAGCCCTTTATTAAGATGTGTAAACCTTCATTTGAAGGATGGTTGATCATTTGGAATAAACAGATAGTAATATTTCACACACACTTGATCCTCCCATCTCTCTCTCTCTATATCTCTCTTTCTCTCTCTAAGATTTGATGAAGAAGGTCGTGATTTAGGTTGTATCCAAGGTCCTACAAGTGGTATCAATCGCCAAGGGATAGATTTAGGTTGATATAGATTAGTTTTTGGTTGTTTTTTTTGGGTTGTTTGGTTTGTTTTTAGGCTCGTTAAACCTTGTTTAATACTCGTTAGATTTCTTATTTGGTGTTCTTAATCTTTGTTTACTATTAAAACCTTTAAAACTTTTCGTTATATATCGTTTAGTACTGAGAAAATTTTATACAGAAGGGTTTTAGAAGGGTTTTAGAAATAACGAATAGGAAAGTTGGGGTTTCAGCGAATATGGAATTTTGTGGGGTTTAGCGAATAGCATTTTTGGGTTAAATTGCGAATAAGGTTTTTGGGGTTTTGCGAATAAGGTTTATTTTGGGGTTTATTTTTAGCGAATATCATTTTTGCGAATAGCAGTTTCGGCGAGTAAGCCTATTTCCTTATCGCAGTTGCGAGTAAGGTTCTGAATTGCGAATAGCAGTTTTGCGAATAGCAGTTTTGCGAATACCAGTTTTGCGAATAGCATCTTTCTGAATAGCAGTTTTGCGAATAGGGAAAAATTGCGAGTAAGGTGAATTGCGAGTAAGGGGGAATTGCGAATAAGGTGTCTTGCGAATAAGGTTTTTGCGAGTAAGGAACCTGATTGCGAGTANTGTTTTTATCATCCGTGTGTTTCACCCATTCTTCATTTATCCCATCATTTCTCCATCTTCCCACTCCACCGGGAGTGAGGATACCGTTTTTGACCCCGACATCTCCGTTTTGCCGGTTGTCCGTTCCATTTGCTCCCCCAAGATTAAGTAAATTCGGGGCGAGTCTAAGCTATACGACTCGGTAATAAACAAGCGCTTCGTGGGAGGCACCCCATGCTTATCCTTTTATTTTCTTTTACTAATAAGTGACGTAAGGAGGTGCACCTCTTCCATATCTCGTGTTTCGTGGTTGTTTGTGTTGTATGTCCAGGAATTTCCCAAATTATGATGACTCTCGTGCTCGTTGTTTGTCTCATCTTCACTCGAGTCTCATTCTTCATGCTTTTGGAAATCCGTATTATATCCTTATCTTATCGACTAACGTTTATCTTTGGCATAATTAATAAACGGCCCTAGACTTTTGTTAGGATTCCCTTACCTTTTCAAACATTGAGGACAATGTTTCAATTTAGTTTGGGGGGGTCAATCTTCGATTTGATTTGACTTGCACTTTCATTTGTGTCGTATACTCATGCAACCTCGTTTTTCCGCAAAAATAACAAAAATTGAAAATTTTGAAAAATTGTGAAAAAGAATAAGTGTTGAAAAGTTGTGAAAAAAATAGAATAAAAGTTTGAATAAGTGTTTTGACACCGTGTTGACTTTCTTGTTGGCGAGAGTAGGAATAATATTTTGACTTGATCGGGCGTGTTGAGCCCTAGCTTGTTCCCTTAACCAATGATGATCACATAAGCTCGTGCTAGTTTTGTACACAAGGAGGTACTCTTTTGTCGATTCCCGTACATTACTTTATACATGCGCAGCTTAAAAGCTTCCGCTAGTCTTTTACATAAGAAGCTAGAAAACGCGAATTCTTTTTAAGAGTTTGCAAGTTCCCGTATTTGACTTTATATATGCGTGGCTTGATTATCGGCTAAGCATCCGCGGATTTCATTATTTGAGATTTTCAAAATGCGGAGAACGAGAAATGATAGTGTTTATTTAGAAGTTAGATGCCATACGTGGAGTAGTGGTTCTCTTTAAAGCTCATCGAAGGTACTTGTGGTCTTTTGTTCCTATCAGCTTGTTTCACCCCATATCTTGTGTATAATAATTAAAGATGTCTCGGTTTTGACGAAATTTAGTTCTTTATCTTCTTAAGAGAATCTTTGCTTGAAAAATTGGGTACACATCAAGGATACACGCCATTGTCTTGAGTTGTATTGTATTGTATTTCGATGTATTGAGTTGTACGTATGTGGTTTCGGAGCTACCCTTTAAAGTCCGGTATTCATTAGAGCTAAAGTGCTTTGAGACTTCGGATTGAGATCGGACCTTGGATCCTACTTCTAACCTAATAAGTTGGCGGTAGGTCTTGGATTGAAACCGTGAAGGTTCGGAGTTGAGAAGTTACTAAGGCAAGAAAAGGAAGAAAAAATGAGAAAAAGTATCAAGAAAAAGTATGAAAAAAAAAGTGAAAAAGCGAAAAGTCAAAAGAAAGAATAAGGATTTATGTTGAGATTTATGGATCATGAGCTTAAGTGTTAAGACTAAAGTTTGTAGCACGTGAGGTGCATGCGAATGATCCTAGATCGGGCGCATGAGGTGCACGTGAAGGTACTCTCCAACTTATGTCTATTCTGATGTATTCCAAAGTCTTTGTATGTATCCAATATCCTTGATGTGGACCTCATTTTTCGAGCAAACCTTCTTAAGAGAAGATCGATAACTACTTAGCGTTGGGATTCTTGGTATCTTTATCGGACTAAATCATATTGAAATGAGAAATATGAAGCAATTCATTTCTCAACTTAATTTTAAAAATTCTAGATACACTAAGATATGGGAACAAGGGGCTTTACACAAGTAACTACGATGAGTAGCATTGACATCTAACTTGTAAATAAATGGTGATTTCGTTCATAAGCTTAGTTTGGGGACTCGTGAAAAATCAAGGATGACGAATTTTATCCGTATGGACATTTTTCTATGAATCGTGTTTCTACTCAAAGACCCTAAAAGTTATTGAAAGATAATGAAAGTCGATACACCGTCATCCGAATAAGTTGTGAAAAGTTCAAAAGTAGTAAGTGTAATAAATGAAGGAACAATGAAAATGGAATAACAGGGCGTTTAAGGGAATAAATTGTTTCGTATCTCTTTCGAACATTTTGCTACTTTTCAAAGTTAAGTAAAAAGAGCTATGAAATTATTTATCTNNAGTACACTTATCCTAAAAATGGACACTGTTGTACGCCTCAGTGCGACATTCCTACTCAAACAAAGAGAAGTCTTTGTATTTCAAAAACCTTGATGCAAAATTCAACAAATCTAAAATTTCTTACATTTTTAGAATTTTTGCTCAAGAAGACTCCTTCCCTCTAAACTGTTTGCAAAAGCTTAAAATTCTCTCAAAAATATGCGAGTTCTGAGGGGGAGTATTATAAAAAGAAAAATGTTCCGATTTCATGTAAAACAAAATCCGTCTATCTCTCGAAAAGCTTTATATTTACTCAATTGATATCAAAAATATCATGATATGCTATTTTTGAGGGGGAGAAGACGTGATTAAATGTGATCAAAAATGTTCAAAAGTTGTGGCAGAATCTCGAGCTCGTAAGTAAAGACTAAAAGTCTTATACTAGACTCAGAATTGACTCTCGAATTGACGAAACAAAATGTTAGTATTCGAAAGGATCTATCCAAGTAGAAAAGTACCATTTCGAGAAACTCTTAATTAGATGTTTACTATGACGGGTCTAACTTCCTGTTTAGGAATGTTAACAACTTCAAGTTAGTTATTAGAGCTAGTTATCACCTAAAAGCTGATAATGGATCTCTTTAACTAAGCAACGTAAACGTGTCCCTCGGGTATATGTCTATTAAGAGTGGATCAATTCAAAAAGTGCCAACTCTACCCAACATGTGCAAATTTATCCTAACAGCTCATGAGCACATGTGAAGGGGGAGTATTTCAAAAGTGCAAAACTCTCAATGTGTTAACAAAAATGTGTTTTATGATCATAAACACTTTGGGAGATTTTCAAGCAAAAGGTTTATGGCAACAATAGGATAGTCATGGTGTTATAAGGTGACTAAGGTTAGGAAAAACCGTTCTATGATCCGCCAGAACCGGAGGGATCTACCCAAGGACAATTCCAATAGATAGAATTAGAAGTCCTTAGGTATGATTAAAAGAAGGAGTAAAGAATGAAAGGGAAAGAAGGGGTTGAAGAATTAAAAAGAAATGAAATGAGAAAGGGTGAAAAGAAATGAGCCCTCCATATATTCAACCATAGGTCAGACACCGGGTTCAATTCATATGCTACTGATTGTTACTAAGGTGACATCGGTATTGAAGACAAGACGTCATGGACCCAGTGACGCACTGCACTTAAACCTTCTAGCCACTCGGGTATCTCTCAAAAGATACTTGTTTCATTCTCACGGAGAACCCTGCATAATCTATTGACCACTCATTCCGAGTGTGTTGATATTGAAAAGGAGGTACTCTGCTCCATTCCTCCGATGACTAAATGTGCACTTATTGAGTCTAGAGCCAAGAGATTCATCAAAAGATCTCATAGGAACACACGATATTATTACACTGGTTGTTCTACATCAATGGACGCCAGATGTAAACTTTAGAGTCCTACGCAGGTCTTAGCAATCTGCCAGAACGTTTATGAGAGAATTTACTTATGTACTTCTCAATGATTGAACGGAAACTCCTGCCAGGGTCAACATCAAACAGCCCTGACAGCAGGTCACTTCGGTAATCTCTTGTGGGTTACGCTTAGTGTTTCGGTGGATTCCAAACGGTCTACAGTCGTGGGGTGATCTCCAGCGACTCACCTAATCGTGGGTGTACTTCGGTATGTCTGTGTAAGCTCTTTCGAGGGTATCCGATTAGGAACGGCCTTGGTAAGGGTTGGAGAAAGTCTTCACAATATGCTGTTGACGATCTCTAATTTCGAACCTGTAAGTACCGGTTGATTTATTACTAACAATTTTATGCAGGTACAACCACCACACTAGTTTCCACATGCTCATACATACATCTCAAAGTCAATGGAAAGCTCTCACTAAGATCAAAGGACAGCAATCATCAAAGAAAGATTTCTCACCAAAAAGAAGAATCTACAAAGGAAAGCACCAATGATCAAAGTGAAAGAACAGTAACAACAAATGAATGTATGATAAAGGCTTAAGATGTATGAGCATGTTGGAAAGGCGATTAACCTACAAAGACGAAGCTGTGACAAAAGGCAGATGAACAACCACAACAACAAAGAACAAAGAAAAGTCATATTACAAAGATCACAAAGCATGAAGGAACAAAGAACGATGAACGTTGAACAATGACTTATCAAATGTTTTCTAAAGACGTCAAGAGCAAAGAATGTTAAAGTTTGTAGACAAAGATGAAGACGTCACGCAACCTTCAATGACCAACACTTAGGGGGAGATTGTTAGCATCGTATTTTTATATTATAAAGTGTCGGTCATTAAAGTCAATGAATCATGTAATAGGTTGCATTAGAAAGCGTTTAGAGAAGTTATATGTTCATTTATCAATCTCTAGAAAGTCTAAGGGCCAATCATGTAACTATCAAATGCCCTAGACTTGTATGCACTATATATATAATGTAAACCTTCATTTAGAAGGTTGGTTGATCATTGTGGAATAAACATAGTTCTTCATTTTACACATAGTGATCCTCCCATCTCTCTCTCTCTCTACATCTCTCTTTCTCTCTCTAGATCTTGTTGAATAAGGTCGTGATTTAGGTTGTTTCCGGGCTCCTACAGGATCCTAAAGTGAAATCGGATGAGCATGATGACGTTCTGAACACAAGGCAAGGGTTGCTGCTAAGGGTTATCATCGAAAGAAAGGCATTGATTTTGAGGAATCGTTCACTTAGAGTGTTTCTATCAAAGTTATCAGAATGTTTCTCGCCAATGCTGCAAGTCGGGCAAATGGATTCTCCAGTGATGTGGTGGAACTTCACTTCGCAAGGACAGAGTTTCAGCTGACAGATTTCTTCACTAAAGCACTTCCTGGAGAACGGTTTCGATCTATTCTCTAGCAACTTGGTGTGGAGAATCTCATGCCAGTATCACTCAAAAGTCCTCAGGAAGAGAATGAAGAGTAATGAATTCGCTTCAAATATCCTTTTATATAATATAAAACCCAGAAAAGTAAAATACAAAAATATAAAACCTATAAAAATCATAAAAATCAGAAAAACTCAAAAATACCAAAAATAGTTTGTTTCTTAGGCATGTCTTCTGGCATCGTCAGAAGTTCAAAATGTTTTCATAACATGCCTATATGGCTTGCAGTTATTTCAGACTGCAACCCGTTCTTAAAATTATGGTTTGCTATTACTTCAGATAGCAACCCGGTTTTCAAAATCCGTGGAAAACACGTCACCATGTTTCTCACTGTGTGCGGATTATCCGAAAAGTTGTACGCTTCAGTGCAACCTTTCTAGTAAAAGAAGAGAAGTCTTCTTTTCCCAAAATCTCTTTCTTCTAAAATTCTTCAAAAGAGATTTTGTGGTTTACAAGGTGGTTATCGGACTTAAATTTTCTCAAATACGTTACCGCTCACATTAATGGCTATTAAACGTTAAAATTAAAAATGGGTCATTAATTGAGGGGGAGCGTAATTGATCAAAATTTCTGCTCCTTTAAAAACTTTGGCACCAGCAACAGTGAAAAACCGAAAAGTGTCTCAAAATCAGTAAACGTTTAAAACGTATCACATTTCTCTCCAAAGCTTCTTCGAAAATCATTTAAATCAATTGGGATCACAAAATCTCAAAAGATTTGAAATTTTATGATCGGGGGAGAGAATGTGATTTAAATATGAAAACTGATTTAAATGTGATGTTTTTGGAACTTAAAAGGATGTTTTTGGACTTAAGAGAACGCTCCCGTATGTGCAAAAATTTTAAAGATTTTGGATTTTAATCAAAGCACATATTAAGGGGGAGCAAGTGAATAAATGTGATGTTTTTGGACTCAAAAGATCGCTCCCGTATGTGCTAAAATTTTAAAGATTTTGGATTATAAACAAAGCACATATTGAGGGGGAGCAAGTGATTAAAAATGATGAATAAATGATCTCAAATGAAAGCTCACCTATATGTGCCAAAGTTTTAAAAACTTTCAAATATTGATTCAATCAATGTGCACATATTGAGGGGGAGCAAGTGGCTAAGAGTCTTTCGCGTGTTTTTACGGATAATAAGTAGAAACCGTGAATTGCGTATGACTCAGAATTTGACTCATGAATTGACGAAACATGAAAAGTCGTGAATCGAAAAGACTAGTCCTGGCCGGGTAATAATTTCAAGCTGGTCTAACCAGTGATGTAAACGTGTCTCGAAGAGGACTGGTCAAAGTAGAAAGTACCGTTTCGAGAAACTCTTCTTAGATATATACTTTGACGGGTCTAACTTCCTTTTTAAGGAATGTTAACAACTTCAAGTTAGTTATTAGGGCTAGTTATCACCTAAAAGCTGATAATGGATCCCTTTAACTAAGCAACGTAAACGTGTCCCTCGGGTATATGTCTATTAAGAGCCGATCAATTCAAATAAGTGCAACTCACCCCGACATGTGCAAATTTCTTTCTTCCTATAAGCACATGTTAAGGGGGAGCATTTGAAAAATGATAAAACTCTCAAGGTGTTAACAAAAATGTGTTTCTTTATCATAAACACCTTGAGAGAATTTTCAATGATTTTGGTTATATGGCGAATGTGGAAAAATACCAAAAGACCGACCACTTTAATTTAATGCATGGAGTTATAAGGATGGTTAGGTTAGGTATATGTTCCCATGATCCACCAGAACCGGAGGGATCTTCCCAGGGACAATCCAATAGATAGATTAGAAGTCCTTAGGAATGATTGAAAAAAGGAGAAAAGTGAGAAAGGGAAGAGTGCCGACTGAGACTGAGCTAGGACTGGAACAAACCCAACAAGGTTCTAGTAAATGAAGTCTCGGTAAGCACTGAAGGGGTTGAAGAATTAAAAAGAAATGAATTGAGAAAGGGTGAAAAGAAATAGCCCTCCAATTATTCAACCTTAGGGCAGAAACCGGGTTCAATTCATATGCTACTGATTGTTACCAAGGTAACATCGGTATTGAAGATAAAGACGTCATGGACCCAGTGACGCACTGCACTAAACCTCCCAGCCACTCAAGTTCTCTTAAAAGAGCTTGTTTCATTCTCACGGGGAACCGGTGTAAACTATCGACTAGTCTCTTAGAGCTAGTTGATATTGAAACAGGAGACCCCTCCCTAGTCTCCGAATAGGATAACCAATGTGCACTTATCGAGTCTAGAGCCAAGAGATGCATCAAAAGATCTCATAGGAACACTTGATACTTCTACACTGGTTGTTCAACATTAAGGACACCAGATGTAATATTTTGAGTCCTACGCAGATCTTAGCAATCTGCCGAGAACACTTATGAGGGAATATACATAAGTATTTCCCAGTGATTGAGTGGAAACTCCTGCCAGGGTCAACATCAAACAGCCCTGACAGCAGGTCACTTCGGTAATCTCTTGTGGGTTACGCTTAGTGTGTTCGGTGGTGTTCCAAAAGGTCTACAGTCGTGGGGTGATCTCCAGCGACTCACCTAATCGTTGGTGTACTTCGGTATGTCAGTGAAAGCCCTTTCGGGGGCATCCAATTAGGAATGGCCTTGGTAAGGATTAGAGAAAGTCTTCACACTATGCTGTTGATGATCTCGAAGTCCGAACATGTAAGTGCCGGTATGTTTATTACTAACCAAGTTTTATGCAGCTCAACATACCGAACTTACCATGTTCACCACCATCACTCAAGATCCACATGCTCATACCAACATCTACAAGGAGTCGTCAGAACTTTTCAACCATGAAGATCTACTCAACAAAGATGTAAGGGCATGTTGGAAAGGCATATTCACACCTGAGATAAAGAAACCGACGATTGATGGCGATTGCTGAAAAGATGCAGATTCATCATTTCATGCTTACACTTCAACCACAAATATAAAGACATCATGATCAAGGAATGGGCTTCAACTATGCTTCCACAAATCTGATGCAGAAGATCATGATCCAGAAAAGTGTAAGCATAACATCACAAAGACAATCACAACATCACAAAGAGACACATACACTTAAAGATGACTTGAAGCTAATTATTTGGATGAAGAGCGAATAGCAAAGTCAAAGATCATCATATACATCAACGAAGTCATCTTGAGTCGTACATCAATGAAGAATCAACAACTATGAGCTACAAAAGCATATACAAAGATCTCAATGCAAGAATTCAAGAATGATTTTCAGGGGTGACCTCCCTTAGGGGGAGATTGTTAGGAATACGTTTTTTGTATGAGAAAGATTCGGTCACCCCCAGATATGATTAAGCATTGTTTAGCTCGTAGTAGTTATATTAGTTAGTAAAACGTAGTTTAGTAGTAGATTAGTTCGCGGAAGAAGGACGAGACTTTACCCACTGTATACCTGATCCGCAGCCCAAGTGGCACGCCCAAGTGGCAAAAACCCATGTACATATAAATATCCTCTCCATCCTTGGAGAGGGTAAGCCTTCTCATANTTTTTGTATGAGAAAGATTCGGTCACCCCCAGATATGATTAAGCATTGTTTAGCTCGTAGTAGTTATATTAGTTAGTAAAACGTAGTTTAGTAGTAGATTAGTTCGCGGAAGAAGGACGAGACTTTACCCACTGTATACCTGATCCGCAGCCCAAGTGGCACGCCCAAGTGGCAAAAACCCATGTACATATAAATATCCTCTCCATCCTTGGAGAGGGTAAGCCTTCTCATAATCTATTTTTTTTTTTTGGTTTTCTCTCAAGGCTTCAACTTCTTTCTCTCTCTAACTTTCTCTCTCTACATTTCTTTCTTTCTTTCTTACATGTAAACGAACCAAACCACAAGATCTATACGTGTTTGTGAGATTATTTAGTATCCTACAATAGATCTTGTGTGTGCTATAGAGATGAGTAGACTAGGCATAGGGTTTGAATTAGGTTATGAGCAAGATTTGGTTATGATGAACGCTTGAAAGGAAATAGACACATATGGTGTCTTTCAATAAGTAGGTTTATCACGTGGAATAAAGTCACCATGCTTATGAAAACAAGAATGACGAGATGATGAGGAGGCTCTAGATCCTAGAAATTGCAGATGTTGATTTGAGGTTTAATGAAACATATGCAGAAGTTAAAAGTATTGCTAATACTTTGATACTTTGTGAAAGTGATACTACCTAAACCTAGTGTAATTGAATGTGTGCTTCATGCTCATTTGATGGTGAAGGTTCTAATTCTATAGGTGGTAAAGTATGGTTGACGACCGAGAGTGGATATGTGAAATGAGGTGGTGATTGCTTGACAACACTTGAAGCTTGGATATCTTCTTTGTGTTCTTCACTTGCTAGAAAGTGGAAAAGACGCATTTCATAATGAAATTCACTTGACTTTTGACGACATAGACAAATATGTTAATGAGTGTATGGACATGACAATTGCCCATTGTTTCAAAGAACGACACAAGGGTAAACATAGGTTTATGTATCATGAAAGGTGGTTTAATCTTAATGGGTTAGGTTGTAGTGGGGATAACACACTTGTTTGGTTACATTGTGGAATCTTCTTGTGAAGATGACTAGGTGGGGTTATTGGTGAAGATGATATTGACTCTTGGTTTCTTTGAGGGCATGGAAATGGTGGATGGCTCGATATTGACAGGATAACTCGGTTTCTCATTTCACATTGGTTGTTTGAGGTTTGAGTGATGAAGGGTGATGAGACAAAAAGTGTACCCGTTTTAAATGGTCATTTAAGCCCTAATTCGAGTAAATATGATCAAATATTGCCCTAAATCGTTCCTTTTGTCATTTTAGGTACTTTTGAGAAGAATTCTGGAAAACATGCTAATTTGGACGTTTTTGGAGCATAAAAGTGAAGAAAACGACAAAGTCTCAAAAGAAGCTG
Source organism: Artemisia annua (assembly GCA_014162995.1). Lineage (NCBI taxonomy): Eukaryota > Viridiplantae > Streptophyta > Magnoliopsida > Asterales > Asteraceae > Artemisia > Artemisia annua. The sequence continues at coordinate 27,669 of LBNU01002904.1, forward strand.
GAAAACCTTCCTGACGGCGTCAGAGTCACAAGGTGACGCCGTCAGCCAACATTGACAAAGGAGTAAAATCAGATTACACTAGACGCCCTAAGAAGAAAACAAGATGTTTACAGCTGACGGCGTCAGGTGTTAGAGAAAGTAGGCCGTCAGGTGTAATGCTAAAGAGTGACGGCCCAGAGCACATTTACAAGTGACGGCGTCAGAAGTAGATCTAGGCCATCCGAGAACCCTAATGACGGCGAGCTGACGGCGTCAGAACCCATAACCTGACGCCGTCAGAGTGTAAAATCTATATATACTTTTTTATTTTTCATTCATTAGTGTGGAACTTTTGGTACAAGTTTGGGAAAAACCCTAAAGACGAATTTGGCTGTATTTTCAAGGGTTTCTCACCCTTGAATCCTTCATGTTCAATTGAAGATATGTCCTCACTTAAATTAATCAATATGTCTATGTGTTGGTTAATTATATCTTATGCTTGTCTTTCAATTAACATGCTAGGCTAGATTTTTCTTGTGTTTGCTTAGATCTAATGAAACCTAACTATTAATTATTGGTTGATTGGTGTGTTATTACTTTTCTTGGATGAATGTTTCATCCATGTTAGGCTTAAGAAAACTGGCAATACTCCTATATGGTAACATGCTTGAACGTCTTAAGAAACATGTAACTAATGCGTACTAGGTTATTAAGGTTGTATCTAACGCATGAGCCACTGTTTACAATCCCTATGATTATGTGTACGCATAGTTGTAGGAGGAGATAAGAGCTCATAGAATTGGGGAGATATGTACGCCACCCCATGAATTGTTAAGGAATACACACGTCATCCACGCAAGTAATACATACACCAATTAACCGGTAAAAGATAGTTAGGGAGTAAGGAAGTCTAAGTAAACACATTTGTCTCCATATAAGTTTTCACAACCACAATAGTTTAGTTATTTTATTTTTCTTGCAATTGTAGTTTTTGGGTTAGTTGACTAGCAACTAATTCCGCCCACTCCTCCAAAACCCGAGATTTTACTTGCTTTCCATAAAATATAAAAATACAAAAATAATCTTCCTTCACCCTTAGACCTTTTAGAGTAGTTTTTCTAACCTAACGAACACTATTCCTTGTGAGAGAACGATCAATCCCCCGTACTTACCACTACACTATACTACACCGACCAGGTACACTGCCTGGTGGGATTGCAAGCTTCTTAAGATCCATTGAGAGGTAAAACCTGTTGCGTGGTCGCAATCCCACGTCATCAAGTTTTTGGCGCCGCTGCCGGGGAATAGTTATTGTTTAGGTTGAATTTTTATTTTATTAGGTCTACTCATTAGATTCATATCTACTGAGATTTTTATTTTCTTTTTATTAGCTTTCTAGTAGTCTATCTTTTCTTTGTGTCTTTGTTCGTAAAAACTTTTCCATTGATTATTCCGTTAGCCATTATGGAGAACTCGAATCCACCCTACTACCAACTACGAAATTCACCCACTCTAAATGACATCTTGATGTTCAAACAACATCAAGATGAACCTGTCTATGATGCA